>BQNB010098242.1:2946-25204 GCA_026074375.1 Tanacetum coccineum
GCTACGTTACTAAAAACAAGATGTCATTTCCTTTCCACACCAAAACACTTTAACAATTTTTACATCTCACTTTTTTCTTTGGTTTTTACTACCAAAACCAACAAAATCCTTCATTTTCATCACCACATTCACCACCATAGCCACGTGCACTACTACCAACCACAACCAGAGCACCACCCACCACTAGCATGACCAGCCGTGAGCCACCATCACAACAGCCGTGTCCCACGACCACCAGCTGGTAATTAAAGTAGTTTTGGTTTGTTGGATTTTTTTTGTTTATGGTTTTGTTTTTTTTAAGGTGTTTGTGTTTTATTTTGTTTATGGTTGTGTTTAATATGGTTTAAAGTGTTTATGTTAATTTGTGTTTGTGTAGTACTTGATCCACCTCGCCGCCACTGTTGTTGCCGTCCCACCACCACCGACGTCGTTGCTGCTGCTGCTGTCGTCCCGACCCACCTTACCGCTGATAATATAAGTATTTGTTGGTCTTGGTTATGTTTTACATGTATTTTGGTTAGTTGTTTAATGGTTTTATGATACGTGTGTGACAAGACCAAGTCAAAAGAATAGGAAACTGTTATTATTTAAAGGAGACCAAAGACATATTATCGAGTCCGAATTCCATGGATACGTGAAGACTGGTTAATGTTTGCATGCATGTAGAAGTAGTCAACAATCTATTTAATTATTATTGCATTTGTAGTCATCATGTGTTAGTTATTATAGGCTAGTAACAGGTACACGTTTCCTTTCATGTTATGTAGTTCCTATTTCTTAGGCTAGTGGTAAGTTAGTAGTTATATCTTTCTTCTATAAATTGTAATCGTATGCATCATTTTATGGGATATGAAGAATGAATGAAATGATTTAAAGTCTAGTTTCCTCTCTATAATTCTTGGAGTCTTGCCCGATCTACGGGCCTTATCCTTCCGCTTCTTAATCTAGTTCTTGGAAAATTTACCATCTCGAATTGGTATATAACAATGGTGCTCTCGTTGCTTTCTCAAATGCCTCCAACATCTACACCACCAACCATCAAAGAATCTTTGGCTAAATTAGCTGATAACATAGACAAGCTCAAACTCGTTATGAAATGTCTCACCGCCTCTACCGCCAACCTTGTTTCAATCACTTCCCAAACCACCTTCACTAAATATGAGTCAAACGATCACACCTCCAACAATAAAACCGACATCCCCGAGACCACAACCGATCATGTCGTCATCGACACATCCTGTCTCGTTACCAAAATCAATAAGCCCAACAACACCATCGTTAAGTCGCTTACCGACTCCACTGTAGAAAATGAGGGTTTCACACAAATTTCGTTCTCCCCGTGTTCGATTTGCCTGCCAACCCGAGTCACAAAACATAGAAATTATATATTCATCTTCCCTTAAACCACAATTTTTAAGACTTATGATGTTGCTACTTTCACTGATGACAAGTTAGTCATATTTCATTTCACCGAGACACTTCATCATGGTCATCAATATCTACCACCCAAGTTTGTTTTTCTTCAAACCCAACCGAAACCACCTTAGGAACGACGCGACCCGAGGTACAAAACCATGATCCTTGAGGACAAGGATCGTTTTTAGGATGGGAGTATTGATACGTGCATGACAAGACCAAGTTAAAAGTGTAAAAACTAAATATACAATACAAAGCTTTATTGAATTTTTTAGTGTTGAATACAAAGAGAATACAAGACTATTTATAAGATTAAACAAAGATGAAACCCTAAAAGCTAAATGGGTCGTATCCTCTTATGGGCTAACCGATAGTCAACAGTCAACGATCAACAGTCAACCTTTATTAACTAACATCCCCCCTCAAACTCACAATGCCGCAGCGGTGAACATTGGGAGTTTGCCAAACATAAAATAAACAAAAAAACTGAAAAAACAAACACAGAGCGGAGCGTCCCGGAGTGCAGATACTCGATGCTAGACGAAGTCTCAATCCGATGCAATCCGAACAAATACAAAAAAACCAATACCAATGCTAATACCGATGCCAATGCCGATGCCAATGCCAATACCGATGCCAATACCAATCTTTACCAAAGTGCCATTACCGATACTAATACTAATGCCAATGCCAATGCCGATGCCAATGCCAATACCTATGCCAATGCAAATACCAATAGCAAAATACCAATGCCTTTACATCCTAACAAACCAATTAAATTCGAACGCCACATGCCGTAAACAAATAAATCAAATGAACATCCTTAACCTCATTACTCCTATCCAATATACTAATACAGATCCTTAAAACAATATACTAATCCCAAAAACGAATCCTACAAAACTAATTAATGCGACAATCTACTTTTTTTTACAATGATTATAGTCCAGATTCTTAATTCAATTCCAATTCAAACTGATCGCACCAAAACCCTCAAATCATGATCTTAAATAACCAAAATATCAATGAACAAACTAGTTATAAGTATGAATGCATAGCAAAATTCAAACTTGAAAAAGCCAATTCCAAAAATCCTAGAAACTAACAAATTAACAAATAGTGACAAACCTTCAATCAAACAATTGATCAGACCTAATCGTAAAAAAGAGACAAAAAAATCTAACGATTCTTCTTTTTCTTCAACGGGTAGCAGATAAACCGACTCAAACAGATCCATAATAGCAAACGACAAACATTAAACGAGATCCCTCCGGATCACCAACAATTAGTTGATGACCGGAGGATGACAACATAGCGACTTGACCTAGGCTCTTGATACCATGTAGAAACTAAATATACAATAAAAAAGCTTTATTGAATTTTTTTCGTGTTGAATACAAATAGAATACAAGACTATTTATAAGATTAAACAAAGATGAAACCATAAAAGCTAAATGGGCCGTATCCTCTTATGGGCTAACCGATAGTCAATAGTCAACGGTCATTAGTCAACCTTTATTAACTGATAAAAAGAATAGGAAACTGTTATTATTTGAAGGAGACCAAAGACATATTATCGAGTCCGAATTCTATGGATACGTGAAGACTGGTTAATGTTTGCATGCATGTAGAAGTAGTCAACAATCTGTTTTATTATTATTGCATTTGTAGTCATCATGTGTTAGTTATTATAGGCTAGTAACAGGTACACGTTTCCTTTCATGTTATGTAGTTTCTATTTCTTAGGCTAGTAGTAAGTTAGTAGTTATATCTTTTATGTCTATAAATTGTAATCCTATGCATCACTTTATGGGATATGAAGAATGAATGAAATGAATCAAAGTATAGTTTCCTCTCTATAATTCTTAGAGTCTTGCCCACTCTAAGGGCCTTATCCTTCCGCTTCTTAATCTAGTTCTTGGGAGACTTACCATCTCGAATTGGTATATAACACACACACTCCGCTAGTTACTTACTCCTTCTTACCTCACATATTTCCTTATTTCTCGCATATATCAAGTACTCATTCTAACACCAGAGCTTGATCTCGGATTAAAAACAAAGGGCGTTCTAAAAGTGCTTAATATGTAAATGAGAAAAAGATGAGGGATTGAATTGGGAATAAAAAAATATGGAAAGGGGTTTAACTATACAGTAGTGAAATTAATAATAATAATTCTAAGCAGCTTTTGGTTACTACTTCCTACCTTGACATGCTTAGTGACACCCCCAGAAACACGGCTTATGGTAAAGCCATTGAATTAATGCTTTCTAAACACGCCCGTAACCACACTCCTCATGTTCTCGATATTGGGTCGGTAACTTCTTTTCATTCTTCTTTGAAACATTTCAGCTTACATAAGCTTGTCATGTCTTGACAAGCTTATATAAGCTTGCGAAATGTTTCAAAATAAGCCGTAAAAAGTAAGCTTAAGTTGAAAAACACATTAGCGCTCTATATAAGCTTAAACAAACACCCTTTTACTACCACTACTATTCATTCATTTTACACACACTTTCTATCATTCAATATTCATTTTTCTTATATTTTTCTATAGGTCAAGAACCGGCTTGCTATCAATGATGGCCGCACGTGCTATGGGAATATCCTCCTCATCAAAATCTCAAGGAATAGTAACAGCCTGCGAGTCTTACCTTCTTATGCTCAAACCTTGACAACGGTAAGATACGCCTTTTTAATAAAAGATCAGATGATGTTCTAGTCAGTATAATACACCTTTTACTTCCTCCTTTATACTTTTCATTTCAATTAACAATACTTAGATATACTTGCTACATTTCAAGTGCAGGTTAGTGAAATACTTGACTCAGAACTCCTAGGCGAAGGCCTCATCCCTACTCTTCAACATCCCATATCCTCAAACTCTAGACCGCGAGACCCCCACACCCAAAATTTGGCTTCTTATGATATTAATCTGTAATCCGACGCGAGATTGGAAACATTAAGAATATTAGATAATACCTCTATCAAATTATTATCAGACCATGTCACCCATAAAAAGGCGTCACCTGCTATAAAATAAATGAGATAAAGCCTAAGAAGCCCCCCCTGTAACTGAAATGCCTAAACACATCTTCATCAACTGCTTTACAAACGATAAATCAAAGCTCCATAACAAGATAAAAAGAAAAGGCGATAGCGGATCACCTTGTATAAGACCCCGATGAAATATGAACTCGTCAGAACGGACTTCCATTAACTATAACGAAGCCATTAGCAAAATCAGAAATACCTCTAATCCAGTACACAATTCCGAACCGAATCCAAAAGCCTCAAGACGTCAAGCCAAGGAAGTCCCAACGAACCGAGTCCATAATCCTTAGCAAAATCAACATTAAAAAACAACGCTTTTCTTTTTCTTCCTTTTACACCAATCAAGCACTTCGTTAAGAATGAAAGGACCATCCAAGATTTGTCTTCCAGCAACAAACGCGGATTGAGTGTTAGACACAAGGCCTGCTATAACCATAGCCAAACGGCTTGCCAAAATCTTAGTGACGACCTTATAAATACACCCTATTAAACTAATAGGGCGATAATCGTTGACGAATTTTGCATCCAGGACTTTTGGGATTAGAGCAATAAAAGAAGAGTTACAACCCTTAGAGAACGAGGCCCCTGTTTAAAGAAATGCTCAACTGCTTCGCACAGAAATCCAGACCAATAACCTTCCAAAATTTTCTAAAGAATACAGAAAGTGAACCCGTCCGGGCCGCGTGTACATATTGACTCCACAATCCAACAGCCAATCTAATCTCATCATTAGACCTTGACGCTCTAAGTCGGCAACCTGAACTGTAGTATAACCGATTCGTAAAGGAGAAACTGAGTTTCAATCTAGCCTTTGTGGTCTTATAAAACGAGCTTCATAGTTGATCATTTAAAACTTTCTTTCACAAATAGGATCTGTGCACCACGGTACCAATCAACAAACACACCACGGGATGGCTAGATTAGACGTTTTCTTGTTAATGATTCCATGAAAATACTTCGAGTTCTCGTCACCTTCAATCGCCCATCTGACTTTTGCTTTCTGGACGAAATCCATATCTTCCATCTCCTTTAGATCATTCAGGTTACTCATTAAGTCTTGTCGCCTAAAAATCAACGAATCAATAGGCCCATATTGATCCAAACGTTTATCAATATCACGAAGCTCAGAAACAATGGAGTTCTTAGAACATGCACTCTGAATTTTCTTATCGTTAACCCACAACCTGATAACTTTTTTGAGCTCTTGTAACTTCTTTTTAAACCGAATCATTTTATTATTGTCCGAATAAGCCAAGGCGCGCCAAGTCTGTTCCACCATATCATCAAAACCAACGGTTTTTTGAACCACGAATGATAGAACCTCGTCTTTCAACATTGGTACGCACTTCGTTATAGTCGCCCATTAAAATAGCCTCTCCATTCCAACGTCCCAACAAAATCAGTAAATATTCCCATAACACCCGTCTCAAAGAAGGTTGCTGCGGGGCGTAAATAGACACAACAAGAAGCTTAGTTTTACTAGGGATCCACGTCCCATAAATGGCTACAAACGAATCCGAGATCGTAACATAATCTTTCTTGAAAAAAGATTCCTCCCAAATACAAAGAATTCCACCAGAATTACCAGCCGCTTCACTAACACTAGTGCATAATTCGAGTGTTTAGTATTCCACAAGAACAAACTGATATATGTCAATAGTCAACTGTCTTATCAACCTGTTAATAACAGATAAAGAGGAGGGGAGAATAGGAAACTGTTATTATTATAAGATACCAAAGACATATTATCGATTCCGAAGATCTATGGATAACGTTAAGACTGGTTAATGTTTGGCATGCATGTAAGAAAGTAGTCAACAATCTTCTTTATTATTATAGCCTTTGTATTCATCATGTTTTAGTATATTATAGGCTAGTAGCAGGTACACGTTCCTTTCAGAGTTTATTTAGTTTCTATTTCTTAGGCTAGTAGTAAGTTAGTAGTTATATCTTTTATGTCTATAAATTGTAATCCTATGCATCACTTTATGGGATATGAAGAATGAATGAAATGAATCAAAGTATAGTTTCCTCTCTATAATTCTTAGAGTCTTGCGCTCTAAGGGCCTTATCCTTCCGCTTCTTAATCTAGTTCTTGGGAGACTTACCATCTCGAATTGGTATATAACACACACACTCCGCTAGTTACTTACTCCTTCTTACCTCACATATTTCCTTATTTCTCGCATATATCAAGTACTCATTCTAACACCAGAGCTTGATCTCGGATTAAAAACAAAGGGCGTTCTAAAAGTGCTTAATATGTAAATGAGAAAAAGATGAGGGATTGAATTGGGAATAAAAAAATATGGAAAGGGGTTTAACTATACAGTAGTGAAATTAATAATAATAATTCTAAGCAGCTTTTGGTTACTACTTCCTACCTTGACATGCTTAGTGACACCCCCAGAAACACGGCTTATGGTAAAGCCATTGAATTAATGCTTTCTAAACACGCCCGTAACCACACTCCTCATGTTCTCGATATTGGGTCGGTAACTTCTTTTCATTCTTCTTTGAAACATTTCAGCTTACATAAGCTTGTCATGTCTTGACAAGCTTATATAAGCTTGCGAAATGTTTCAAAATAAGCCGTAAAAAGTAAGCTTAAGTTGAAAAACACATTAGCGCTCTATATAAGCTTAAACAAACACCCTTTTACTACCACTACTATTCATTCATTTTACACACACTTTCTATCATTCAATATTCATTTTTCTTATATTTTTCTATAGGTCAAGAACCGGCTTGCTATCAATGATGGCCGCACGTGCTATGGGAATATCCTCCTCATCAAAATCTCAAGGAATAGTAACAGCCTGCGAGTCTTACCTTCTTATGCTCAAACCTTGACAACGGTAAGATACGCCTTTTTAATAAAAGATCAGATGATGTTCTAGTCAGTATAATACACCTTTTACTTCCTCCTTTATACTTTTCATTTCAATTAACAATACTTAGATATACTTGCTACATTTCAAGTGCAGGTTAGTGAAATACTTGACTCAGAACTCCTAGGCGAAGGCCTCATCCCTACTCTTCAACATGCACATGAAAACCTTGTTCCCAAGGCTATAAAACCGTACCTTACAAAGCAACTCTATGGCCAGTTGACTTATTTTCTAATAACCCATCCAAATGCTGTTGACTTTCATAAAAAATTGAGATTATCATTAGTTATTGATAAACAGAGAATTGAGAGAGTTTGCAATTTGGCGGGAAAAGTGGTTAAATTCCATTACTTGAAAATGAGTACATAGTCTGCTATTTATACACAATAGGAAAGAGTAAAACATATCTAACTGTTACTGATTACAAAAATAAAAGAGACTAACTACATCTAATCTAGTTAGTTAATAACTTAAACATCACATTTTACTGCAGTCTCTTTGGATCTTCAAGTAAAGTTGCAGCTTGTTTGGTTGAGTGATTTTGACAGTTGACTTTATGTTGTTGACCTTGTGGTGAGCTTTGGCTGCACTATCATTGTCTTCTGCATCAGTTACTTGAGTTCCATTACCCCCCCCCAACCCCACAAGTTGCATTGTGAAAGGATCACAAATGCCAAACTTAGATAAGCAGTTATAGTGTATGGCTTTAGGTATTCCTTTGTCAATACATCAACAGCTTGTAATCTTAAGGAAATGAAAGTAGGGAGAATGTGGTTGCTTCTGACTTTGTCTCTAACAAAGTGATAGTCAATTTCAATATGTTTGGTTCTGTCATGTTGTATAGGATTTGAGGCAAGTGCAATGGCAGAGGCATTATCATAATAGATTGGTGTAGGTTCTAAAATGTTTAGCTGCAAGTTTTTGAATAAGCATTGAAAGCCATGTAATCTCACAAGTACAATCAGCATGGGCTCTATATTCAACTTTAGTGGAAGACCTTGATATCACAATTTGTTTCTTTGAGGACCAAGATATTAAGCAAGGACCTAAGAAGACTGCATAACCTGTAACTGACCTATGAGTGATTGGACATGCTGCCCAATCACTATCATAATAAGCAATGAGCTTTAGATTGTTGTGTATTGGGAAATGAAGGCCTTGACCAGGATAAAGTTTGATGTATCTTAAAACTTTGAGTAAGGCTTTCATGTGGGTAGTTCTAGGGGCTTGAGAGAATTTGCTTAAGAGTTGTGCAGCAAAGGAAATATCTGGTGATGGTTAGATAAATGAGTTTCCCTACTAAAGTTCTATAGTGTGAAGGATCTGGTAACAGTTCACCATCTGTAAGGTTAAGACTCATAATAGGGTCAATTGGTTTGTCATTAAGAACATTTCCACACTTGAGTAATTCCAATGCATATTTTCTCTGAGATAGAACCAGACCATGGGCATTCCTTAGTACCTCAATACCTAAGTAGTAATGAAGGGGACCAAGATCTTTGATACTAAACTGTTTGTGGAGTTGTTGTTTGATAGTGAAGATGGTGGATTGATGATTTTCAGCTATTAAGATATCATCCACATAGACTAGTAGAACTTAGAGCTGTGAATTGAGTACGTTTTGAAAGTGTGAAGAGAGAGGTATCTGCATAACTTTGTTGGAAACCAATGTTCAAGAGAAAGGTGGTTAGTTTATGGAACCATTGTCTGTTTGCCTGTTTTAAACCATAGAGTGACTTGTTAAGTTTGCAGACATTGTTAGGTGGATGAAGGTGTTGGAAGCCTGGAGGTAATGTCATGTAGACTTCTTTATTGAGATCTCTATAGAGGAAGGCATTGTTGATATCCAGTTGCTTTATGATCCAGTTATTTGTTGTTGCCACCGCAAGTAGTACCCTAACACTTACCATTTTGGCAACAAGGGAAAATGTCTCTATATAATCAATCCCTTCCTTTTGGTTGAACCCTTTTGCCACAAGCCTAGCTTTGTGTCTTTCAATGGAGCCATCAGCATGAAATTTTATCTTGTAGACCCACTTGCAGCCTATGTGAACTTTGTGAGGGGGAAGGAGAGTAAGTTCCCATGTCTTGTTTGCTTCTAAGGCTTGGAGCTCCTTCTGCATTGCTTCCACCCATTTCTTTTCCTTAGATGCTTGAGTATAGGTATGAGGTTCCATAGTTTTGTTAAGATTGTTAAATGAAGTGTCTTTGTTTTGGAGATGAGATGTTGTTGTAATTGATGTATTTGTGGTATGTGTGTTTATAGATGTTGTGGATTAATGACTTGGGTAAGGTGCATTGATAGGGACTTGTTTATTTCTGGTGGAAATTCTAGTTGGTAATAGAGGTGTGGGTGTGGGTGGAGTTAGAGGTGCAGTGTGTTCTGTTGTGTGGGAATTTGAAGATGTATTGATTGGTGATGCATTAGAGGGTTGTGGTGAAGGTATTTGTCTGTAGGTGTGTTTGGTTCAGTTATGGATGTGTTTGGTTCAATTATTAGTGTGTTTGGTTCTGTAGATTCAGGTATGGGTTGAGAAGGGAATATTGGAATGGTGATTGGATCAGTCATAATGGGTGTTATTGGTGATGTGGGTGATGATTCAGATGGTGGAAAAGAAAATTCTATTTCATCAAAGTCAACATGTCTGCTTATAATTATTTTGTGTATGGTTGGGTCATAAAGAATGTACCCTTTTTAAGTTGTGGGATATCCATCAAGAATTGTTAGAATGGACCTTGGTGCAAAATTATCAGAGGTATGACAATGAACATAGGCTCTGCAACCTAGAATCCTCATGTGATCTAAGTCTGGTGGTACTTTATGAATAATTTCATAGGGTGATTTGTTTTGAATAGGTTTAGAGGGTAGTCTGTTAATAATGTATGTTGCAGCTAGCAATCAATATCCCCAAAAATGATTAGGAAAGTATCCTTGAAACTTTATTGACCTTGCTACTTCCAAGAGGTGTCTGTGTTTTCTTTAACTCTGGCATTTTGTTGGGGTGTGTTGGGGCATGATGTTTAATGTAAGATTACATGGGTTTGAAAATATTCATTGAGTGATGAATTTAGGAATTCAGTGCCATTATCACTCCTGATTATTTTAATTTGCTTTTAAAAGTGATTTTGGACATATGAGCAAAAGGTTTTAACATTTGAGATTGTGTGAGCTTTGGTTGGCATTAAGTAAATCCAGGTTGCTCTTGAGTGATCATCAACAATTGTTAGGAAGTATTTGCATTTGTTAATTGTTGTGTATTTGTAAGAACCTCAAACATCTATGTGAACAAGATAAAATATGGAAGTAGCATATGAAGTACTTACATGAAAAGGTAATGCAGAATGTTTACAAAGATGACAAATATTACAATGGCTTTCAGGAGTGTTTTGTAGTAAAGGAAATAACCATTTTATTTTTCTAAGTGCAATAAAAGAAGAGTGACCAAGTCTTGAATGCCATAGATGGGGCTTGCTGCTGCCGTGGAGAATGGTTGATGATGTTGTAGTGGATGTAGGAGGTGAGGAGAGAAAGTATAGACCATCACAGAGGCTGTCATGTGAAATCCTCCTATTCTGATCCTAAGATGATGTTATAGGTGAATGTTGGTATGTAAAAGACATTGTGAAAGGTGATATACTTGTTGATTGTGACTGATCTAATAGTTGAGACTTTGACAGTTTGTCCATTGGGCAATGTAACAATGATAGTTGATGTGAATTTGTATATGTTATGCATGATTTTGAGGGTTGTAGATATGTGATCGGTGACACCACTATCTATAATCCAAGCAATCTTAAGACAAGTAATAAGAGAAGTAACAAATTTAGGTAATCTAGTACTATGAGAAGAGAAGATACCATGTGAAGTGTTCTGTTGGGACTGCAACAATTGAAGAACTTGGTTGATCTGGTTTTGAAGTTGGTCCGTCCTGGCTGAGACATGAGTGTCAGGTGATGCGTTGTTTTGTCCTGAGGTACTTGCCTTATTGGTTTCATCTTGCCCCATAACCATGTTAACAGTCCTCTTGTAATCTTATCCGGGCTTGGATTGTTTTGATGGTTGTACCTTTCTATACAGTGGGTGACCAACAAGATATCCAACAATCTTGCAACATTCTTCTTGAAAATGGCCCTCTTTTCTACAATTTCAATGATATACACCCTTCCTGAAACTGTTTCTTCTTTCATAACCACCTTGTGTTGATCTTTGTGGAGTAAACCTTGAATTCTAAGTGTTTGGGACAGTGTTTCTTTGACTGTTTAAGTTGTTTGCAGCATTAATCTTGTAGTTGTTAGAATAACTATTAAAAATAGTTATAGTAGCTGATTTTAGTGCAATTTCTTCCCTTTATTTCTCTTCTTGTCTGACAATGGTGTAGGCTTTGGCTGCTGTTATGGGTAATGGTTGCATATGCAAAATTTGTCCCCTTATGTTTTGACTAGCACTCATCTAATCCTATCAAAAACTGAATGAGTCTTTTTCTTTGATCCCTTTCACCATTAATCCTTCCATTGGCACAATTACACAGACACAAACATAAATAAGGTGCCTCTAATGCATCAAATTCATCCCAAATTCCTTTTAACTTATGGTAATAAACTTTAACTATACAATTAGCTTTTTTCAATTGGACTATATCATTGCTTAACTGATAAATCTTATGACCATCAATTTGAGCATAGTGTTCTAGTAGTTCTAACCAAAGCTTAGAAGCTGAATTGATGAAATTCAAATTGTTTCCAATTTGTTCACTTACAGTGTTGAGAATCCAAGAGATCAACATATCATTATTCCTTTCCCACAATGCTCTTAACTCAGAATCACTATTTGGTTCAGCAAACTCCCCAATAATGATCCTCATTTTGTTCTTGGCATTCAATGCTATCATCATGGATCTTTTCCATGAACTGTAGTTATTTGATCGAGTCAATTTCTTTTAAATCAGAATCAATCCAGGATGATCAGTTTTATAAAGGTAAAGTGGATGGTTTGAGGTGATTTCATTACTGGTTGTGGGGCTGTCAGAAGTGTTTGGAGAGTTTCCTGCCATTTTTAGTTTGAATGTTTGTGAATTGATTTGATTGAATTAGGTGTGATTAGGTGTGATTTGTTATGAATTATGTGTTTTTGATGTGATTGTGATGATTCTTGAATGATTTGTGTTGTTTTGGTATGATTTAGTGATCAGAATGATAGAATGATGGTGGTTATGGTAGTTTTTGATGGTGGTCAAAGTTTGTTGCGGTGGTCAAAGTTTGTTACAATTGATCAAAGTTAGTTATTAATGGTGGTTAGTCCATTGGAGTGCAGAATAGCTCTGATACCATATTGATAAACAAAGAATTGAGATAGTTTGGAATTTAGCAGGAAAAGTGGTTAAATTCTATTACTTGAAAATGAGTACATAGTCTGCTATTTATACACAATAGGAAAAAGTAAAACCTATCTAACTGTTACTGATTACAAAAATAGAAGAGACTAACTACATCTAAACTAGCTAGTTAATAACTTAAACATCACATTCTACTCCAGTCTCTTTAGATCTTCAAGTAAAGTTGCAGCTTGTTTGGTTGAGTGATTTTGACGGTTGACTTTATGTTGTTGACCTTGTGGTGAGCTTTGGTTGCACTATCATTGTCTTTTGCATCAGTCACTTGAGTTTCATTATTAGTAGTAAGTTAATTCTTCCCAGTTGGTGGAAAGCACACATCTATGGAAGTTGTACGATATGTTTAGCAATGAGGTAAATGCAGCAGATGGAATTTGTCTTGTTCTAGAGGGAAAGGATACTATATTAAAAGTCAAACAACAACAGTTTGCTATGCAATGTGATGTTGTGAGTCAAGAAATCCAACTGGTATATAAGAAACATATATATTAATTTCTACTTTTAATTTTATTTTTCTACTCAGTGTCATATTTATCCAGCTGTTAGATGCTTTCAAAAATTTTGAATTTGACTTTTTGAAATGGCCAGACAATCATGGAGAAACCCAGCTGCACATAAACGCAACTAATGATGGTACAGTTCATGCCGTAGTTTCATGGTATGTTGTACCGGATGTTCCAGCAATTTTCTATCAAACAGATGTTCGTACATTTTATTTTGATTTCTTAGTATTCTCTTTTAGGTGGGGACTTTAGCTTGACGAAGAAGCAAAGATTTTCTATTCCACAGCCCCTAAATGGATAACTAGTCCGCTTCAACAAAATGGACTATTGTCTTCGTATTCTTGTAAGTTTACGTATTTTCTTTGTTATCATATATAACAATTATGATAAAGCCTATGTAGCTAAAGGAATTATAATCAAATAAACTGTAGGTAATAAGGATTGGTGTAAATGTTTGATCACTAGAAACAATGTGTCTGGTTCGGGAAAGGTTTGCCAGTGTCCAAAGATAAGGATGTTTGTATGGATGCCACACACACATAAATTAGCATCTCATATGAATTTAAAGCTCAATCACAGATATCGGAGGCAAATTATCATGATTCTAGACCTCAAGACTCGCATATAGCTATTTCCGCTAAAAGAATTGCAATCTATGCAGATAAATACTAGAGACGTTCCATGTTAGATGGGATAAACCATGTTGTACGCTTTTATTTCTCCCATCAAAAGTGTATATGTTCACATATCTATGTGTCACGTGCACGCACTTGATGTTGGTGGATTCTCACTAGAATTTTTTCATTGCAGTTGAAAGAGAAAGACTCTCCTTTTTGTGTTATTGCAGATGATAGTCTTTTCTTAACAGTCGCAGTTGCTCATCTTTCCAGGACATCCCACATAATATCATTCATTCCAGGTTTGCAGGAGAAGGGCACCCAATACTTGCAAACTGTGGCTGATGAAAATGGTTACTCAATGGATCAGTTAGAAGTTATAAGCTCGATTAAAAAACAGTGGACCATGAACGATACTCATCAAAAGAAGGTTACTGCTCCTAATCCAGCTTCTGCTGACTGTACTAACTTACTATACTTATCAAAAAATTACTTAAATAATAAATGAGTAGATGCAGTTCTGGCATGCTTTCGTTTGAATAGTAAAAACAATCCCAGAATGGATAATTCTCATGTAGGACCTGCTATTTTGACACATGGCTTCCACAAATACTGTTCAATTCACACTAGTGTTACTGAGTAGTTTGTGTACAACTGGACATTACTTTTTTTCGGTAGATAGGTGCCACCATACAGTAATAGTAAGGTCTTAAAGGGTGATTAGATATTAGTTATACTGAATCAGTTAAGAGTATTTAGAAAAAACTTATCATGATCATGATGCTCTCTGTTGGATTATGGTAGTTGGATTAGTCGTTATACAACTAGAAATGTGTGAGACTATTCGGGGCACACACGTTAAAACATTTAGAGTACGTTTGTTACTTCACGTTACTTTTCTAAAGTAAATCGTTTGGACCAAAATCAACTAGACAAGAAACCTATGGTGTCCTAACTAGCTAGCCGGCCATAAGAAAGGTTCTAGGAGGTGTCTAGGTTCGTTGGACCTAAGTGATAAGGAGGATGATGTTTGTGATAAAGTTTGAATGTGTTGTGATAAGGTTTAAACTCAAGGGTTTTATTCTTATCACAATTAGGGTATGAAGGCTATAAAAGGACTTCATCCCTAGCTTATTTGGATGAGACACACAACCTAAAACCATAGGAAATTTGTTGCTCCCCTCCCTTTTCTAAATTAACAGCCGAATAACAAAAACCCAAATTAGGGTTCTTAGTTTTTGGTTCTGCCCAAATTCGGTAAACCCACTTTAGGATTTTTCGAGTGTGATTCGATCCCACAAGTTATAGAGCAGAGATATTACATTGGTTTACTTGTTCTCAAAGTGTGACAATAGCTAGAAACGTTTAGGGTTTGTTTTAATTGATTTTCGGTTGGATCTGGTCTATTTCAATTCTAACCGAATTCGGTGAAAGCCCTATTTCACCTTTTGATTTTTGGTGCCAAGTACGAGAGAGGTTTTGGGTATATTGTTCAGAGGTGTTTGGTATACAATAGTTGTTTGGGTTATACGTGAGGTTAGACTAGCATCTGGACGTGCTTATTATACGTGTTTGTGTGAGCACTCATAGAGGTGGAAACTTATCCACTTAGTTTCATTTGCTGTTGACTTCAAGGGTTAGTTTCTTATGTTTCCCTTTTGTTTATTTATTGTGTGTTAATCATATGCATCTTACTTGATCCATATCCGTTGCATACTCTTAGTGTTAATGGTTAACAGTTTATCCAATCCTGAAAGTGGGGATGACTCTTTTGAGAACTCAAGGCATTATATGATTTACTGCTTTTAATATAAGAGTCTGTCTTCACTTCTACTTCAACTTTCTGTCCGTTTTAATTGCTTATATGTGATATGCCATGTGATGCTCAATATTTGCAAATAGACTTTATGAAACTCTTAAAAAACGGACTTATACTTATAGAGAAATTTGGATTGAACATGTCTAATATTACACACATAAGCATACTTCTTGTGACCAGTTATGTGTTATTTGCGAAACGGGGGCTTTTGGACAAATTTAATACGGACATTAAACTATGAAATTTGATTTCTTGTGTAATCTTAGTTTTTATGTGCGCAATATAGGGTTGAATTGATCTTTAATCTTATCCCACCCCACTACATGTTTCGTCATATGAGGGAATTATTGGAATTACTTGTGTCTTCGTACGCATGTAGGAGTACAATATAGGGTTTGATCACTTTGTAATTCTACTATATTAGCAACTATAAAACTAATGTTAACAAAAGGGGTTTCTTAACATAAAATAGCATCATTAGTCAATTGGAAGTATGACTCACCTATTATGGACAAACTATAAGAGAAGTTTAAGGCGCACATAACTAAGGTTCCCCAAAAGAAGTCAGTTTTTTAATACGCTTCGCGCTGACCTGTTTCTTCGCTTCTTTGTGCGTCTAAAATGGATCTACCGAGAACATTTGACAAAAATGATGTCTATACAAAAAAAGGTTAACAAAATGTTTTCTTAACTTTGTGCTACAAGTTGTTTTGCATGCTTCTTGTACACGATTTTGTCACATTTATGTGTATACCCTTAATGTGAAATTGTAAGTCTATGCCAGCCAAAACAAGAACACGTGCATTTGGATTGTCTTCTCTGGTCAGACCTCAGGGACTTTCCAACCCATGGCGAATTTTTTCCATTGGTCAGACCTTTGTCAATTTTCGCACGTTCTTTTTTGGTGGACTTAAATCGAGTTAACTGGTCAGACCTCGGACCCAAGGCATAAGATGAGACCAAATATAATTTTGACATTACTATAAGAGTTAATAATGTCACTAGTCTCATAAATCTAAGAATTGCATTCCATGCAATTAACGCTCGTCGCTTATCTCTTGGCCCACTAATTTACATGTTGGTCAGACCTCCGATAATAAGTGGGAGGTCAAGTTGGATCTTAGTCTTATTAGTAATTAATTGGGTACTTAATTCTTTTAGGAATTTAATTATCGACAATACTAATAATTGAACTTTTTCTAATTGTAGATGACTACCTCGGTAGTTACCAATTCGGTTTTCAAGGGTTTCTTCGAGAAACAAAAACTATCTGGACCCAACTTCATTGACTGGTACAAATAAATTAGGATTGTACTATCATTTAAGAATAAGTTGGATTACCTAGAGCAGCCAATTCCTCCTGCTCTTGTTCCAGCTCAAGCTGGTCAGCAAGTTGCTTTGGAAGCTCTTGCAGCTCATGCTGCATGGGTTAAAGGATCAAAAGAGATTGCTGGAATTATGCTCATGACTATGGAACCAGAGATCCAACTATATCTAGAAAACCTTAGTGCTTATGAGATGTTACAGGAGTTAAAAACTCTGTTTACCCAACAAGCAGATCAGGAGCTTCTTCAGACTGTGCAGAATTACAGTATGCACGGCATGGGGAAGACGATTAATGAGTGACATGCCATGTGTCACACCCCTAGACGGGGCCTGGACGAAATACGTGTCCGAGGGCGTGACGTCATCATAATCCGAACACAAGGCACATGAGAACGACCACTAATGGACGTTTTGAAAATCATAACTCGTTGCATTGTTTAAAAATAAATAAGTTTTACAATATTTAAAGAAAATTAAACATTTGCAGAAGCGTAAGTAAAATGTAGTGAAAGCATAATTTGGTTTTCAAAAGACAACGAGTATGATATTTTGATAAGTCTTGAAAGAGTATCATATTGCACGTAACACACATAGTCACAACAAGAAGTCCAAAGCTAAGAAGGCACTAGAAAAAACATTTAAAAACGCAACATAAAGATGAGTGAATTCAAAGGTTTTAGTAAACATGTTAGAGGACCAAAAACGTTAAAGGTAATACAGCTTCACTTAATGTATTACAAAAAAAACATTTAATAATCAAAAACGTTCAACCAAAGTAGTGTGGACCACAAGTTTACAGTACGCACGTGACAGTTATAGGAGATAATAACTTCGCTCACACTCGTAAAGCACAATCGACGATGAGATTATAACGGATGACGCGAAATCGTGTCGATGCCAAGTGATTATATGCTCTAGGGTGTGGGGGGGGCTCAAAGGCTCGCAGCGCGCGAGCGGAGCGGAAGCTAATAATCAACAGGGCATGTATACATGCCGGTCGCGATGAGAATTCTTGCCTTAAACCGTGTCCCAAGCCCAAGCGCACCGACCATAACGCACATCGACATGACAAAATAGTGCGGCGGAGGTGGTTGACGGTTGTCCGGCGGCCGCTCGGAACAGCTGAGCGTGTACCTCCCCGGGGCGGGGGGGGGGGGTGGAACCGATAGGTGTATAGTTAGGGATCCCAATAGATCTATTTATTCAACTCGCAAGCTCCTACAACGTCTTCCCGGTCGAGAAATTAACAGTTCATGATAATGTCGGGCATAGTTCGGTGGTTTGTTAAGTCAAACTTAGGACCACGTAGATAGAGAATGGTAAACCGAAACACTGTGTGTCCAATAGGGGGAGAGAAAGAGAACCATTTTATTTCATAAACAACTTTAAAATACTAATCCCATAAGTAGAAAAGAGGTGTGATATCAAGAAGTAACCAGTTTGAAATTAGTGTGTAAACCGAGTTATGAAAATGCCGGTAACGTAAACAATTTGTAAATCGAGCATGTTTCTCACACCCAAAAGAATAATAAAGCATTTATTCAAAAAACGAGTAAAATGTAGGCTATGAACTCACCTTGATGTTGCAGAGCAACTAGCAGAAATGCAAATAGCAAGCACAACACAAACGGAGAACGAAACGGCTTGACCAAGAAGTTGTAGCTTAACTTTACAGCTAAATCCCACTAGTTTAGGATGATGAATTGGGTTTACCCGTCGAGTGTAGAAGTGCGTACTATCAAAACCGACGTCGATGATAAGTTGGATTTGGATTTCGAAGTTTGGATAGTTTGGTGGTTGGATAAATAAAATAAATCGAAAAACACACGCAAAAATTATATATATTCCGTATATATATTACCTATGAACATGAACAATTATAATAATTCATATGGTGAAGTATATAATAAAAAGACAAACATCAAAAGGAAAAGTCGTAGTAATAATACTTTACAATATTATATGGATGAAACGTGGGTTTAAAATTATGGAATAATATAATTTCGAGTTCGCGTTTTCAAAAGTCACCAATAAAATTAATAAAAGTTATTTGCGTAAAAAGTAAATTCAAGGGCGGTTTAAAGTTACGAGTTAGATAATGAACGGTTAAAAGACTTTACAAAAGTTATAGTTGAGGAATTATAAAATAATATTTTATAATTTAGTATTTCGTTACGCGTTTTAACTAAACTAGTTATCTTGTTTATAAAAGTATAGTTTTCGTTTATTTACCGATTTATTGTAAAATACACTTTAATAATCTTAAAAACTATATAACCTTGTCATTTTATCGGGTTTCTAAAACAGTATAAACTTTAATGAAAATTTACTAAGTATACAGATTTTTAGAAATTTTGGCATGACTTTGCCGTTTGTATGACGTTTCCATTTTTGCCAAACCCATCGTTGTTCCCATTTAACCAATATATGTTGCAATTTATATCCACGTGTTTTAAATTTATAACTAGACGAGATAAACAAAATAATTTAAACCAAACACACCCTTAAAGGTTGAACCAAACACACCCTTACTGCATATAAAACGCAGATCCAAACGCCCCTTTGGGCAGCCTTAAACCTATATCCAAACACCCCTTAATGGCAGTTTTACGCAAATCCAAACGCCCCTTTAAGGCCGTAAAACGCAGAACCAAACGCCCTATTTGGGTCGTTTTTACGCAGGAACAAACACCCCTTATTTTGCTATCAAAACCCGAATAAAAAGAACAAACCAAAACCAAATCGGACAAAAATGAAACAAGTTACAACTAACAAAACCATACAAGGTTTATCACTAGTTTTTACAAAAACAAACCATCCAAACACGGGGAAAGTGGTGGTGGTACGCGGCTGTTATGCCGCGGCTGTGGTGGAGGTCGTGGTGACGACGAAGGTAGTGTCAGTGTCCCGGCCTCCCGCTCGCCAAGTCCACATCAGAACACGGCCACAGCCTCCGACCCATCTCAGACTCTCACTATAGCAAGGAGTAAACAAACTACCATCGCGCGGCACTGCGACACACTCACGTGTCGGTGGTGAGGTGGTGTTGTGGTGGGATGGAGATGGAGGTGTAGCTGGTGGTGTGGTGAGATGCGGCGGCAGAGGTGATGATGTTGATGGTGTTGACGTGGTGGCAATGGCGTGATGGGGGTGGCAGTGATGAGGTGGGTGTGGCGATGGTGATGCGTGGTGAGAGGGCGACGAGGGATGAAGTGATGGTGAGGTGGTGGCGACTGTGGTGTGGCAGCGGCTGTGGTGGTGCAGCGGTTTTTGACGAGGTGATATGGTGAGGATGGCAGCGATGGTTGGTGGTGAGACTTCAGCGGCGGGTGTGGTGTGGTGTAGATCGGGGTGGATCGGGGTTGTGGTGACCGACGTGAGGTCGACGGCTGGTGGCCGGAATTACTCCAGTGACGGCGCCGGAAAAGATGGAGGAGGGGGATGGTGCATGTGTGTGTAGGGTTTTTATGAAAATGAACCCTAATGGGTTATATTTATAAAAAAAAGTTTTAAAATAAAATAAAAAGTGTATAATAGTTTAGGGTTGATATTATAAATATTACCAGAGGGACCAAAGATGTAATTTTTGTTAGGTATTGGTTCGGGGCTCGTTTAGGCTAGTTAACGATTGAATTAAATTACGAAAGTTGCGCCGTTGTTTTCCAAATCATTTTTTCTATAAAAGTGAGTATTCACTCGACTATTATTTTATAAATATTTTTTTTAAAGTTTATTTAAAACTTATTGATTAATACTTTTAAGTTTTGTCCGATAAATAAGCTTTAATTTGAACCTTTGCGTTTTAAAACAAACGTCTTTAAATACAATGTAAAATAATTTATTAATTATTTTTATTTAATAAAAGTGGTAATTAAATATAAATTTAATTATTTTCTTTGTCGGTGCACGTTGTTTACAAAATTTTGCGAGGCTATTTCAGTCATTTTCTGCTTGGTTTCGTGTCTCGTGCAAAACTAAAAAGTTGTCTGGAATGTCGTTTTACATAAAATTGCTTTAGTGTCTGAATCGTGAAAACGTAATTTAGCGGGTCGTTTTTGATAAGTCAATTTAGGAACAAAATATATCTTCTCTTTTTAAGTTTGCAAATGAGCGATAATAATTGTAATTATGATTTATTATTTAAATACGTTTCAAAATTTTTACCGGCTACGCGGTAATCTTTTTTATGTGACCGTAAAAGGTCAAAAAGTCAAAAGTCAAGTCGGATCCAAAAAGTCAAAGGGTAAAATAGTCATTTACAATATCGAAAATTGCGATGTGTGACACCATGCTAAAGCTACATGAGCAAACTCAGCCTAAAAAAACTGCTCCTACACTTCATGTAATTCGAGCAGGGAAAGTCCAGAAAAAGAAAAACAAGCAAAAACTGCATTTTCGTGCTAGGGGTAAAAATTAAAGGAAGGGAAAGTATAAGCGCGCTTATCATCCCAAGCCCAAGATTTCCCCTCCACTGAAAAATAAAAATCCTGCTAAGGACTCTATCTGTCATCAATGTGGTGAGACAGGGTACTGGAAGAGGAACTGTCCTCAGAATTTAGCCGAGTTGCTGAAGAACATGAACCTATCTCAAGGAGCTAGCAGTTTAGGTATCCTCACTATAAAACTCAATACTTTCCTTAATAGATCATGGATCTATAACACTTGTACGTGGTTAATGGTCAACGTGAAGCTGTTTAAGCAATTGGCATTTTTCATTTATGTATCCCGAGTGGATTAGAGATTGTTTTGAACAATTGTCATTATGCTCTCTCTATTACTAGAGGAGTAATTTCTGTTTCCCGTTTGTACGAAGATGGTTTTGTTAACTGCTTCGTGAATAATACAATTCAAGTTTATAAGAATAACATAGTTTATTTTAGTGCTATCCTAAGGGATGGTATTTTGAAATTGATTTGTCTAATTCTTATGCAAATGATAGTTCTATGTATGCTGTAAGCAACAAAAGAGTTAAGTTAGACTTGGACTTTGCTCTCTTGTGGCATTGTCATCTTAGACACATTAGCAAGAAACGCAATGAGAAGTTGCAACATGATGGACTTCTTAATTCAACTGTCCTTAGGGCTTTTGAAAAATGCGTCTCTTGTATGTCTGGAAAGATGGTAAGAAAACCTTACACACATCAAGTGGAAAGGGCCATAGAACTACTTGGACTAATACACACCGATGTAGGTGGCCCATTTAAGATCATGTCAAGACAAGGAGCAAGCTACTTCGTCACTT
>BQNB010098243.1:0-25204 GCA_026074375.1 Tanacetum coccineum
AGTGGATCAACCATAGTAGGTGGCAAGGTAGTATGAAGACTGTTACCCGGTGGTATCTTTTCTACACAATCATGTTTTCCTCTACATATCAACAGCGATGCAGATAAAAGATGGTTTTCTAAGACCTAACATGCACATCCATCACAAGAAGCAACACCACTAAGATCTACATTCTAGGTTTCATACAATCATAATTAAACACAATAGGAGGCTTAGCCTAGCATGTTAATAAAGCAAGAATATAGATGAATCAAACAACACATACACATATTGAATGATTAAATAAACCTAACTTGATTAAAACATGAGTTAGAGGAAGTACAATAGGGTTTTTAGGCCCTAAAATCATCCCTAATAGCTGCTAAATGAACTAGGGTTCGTACCCTCTTTTTATTCTAAAGTTACACACACAAAACCCTAATTTCGGGTTTGTATATATAGGAAAATCGTTGCGACGGCGTCGCGTTTTAATCGTGACGCCGTTATGAAAGAGAATATTCTAGATAATGGGCTGGGTCGTGTACTCTGACGCCGTCGTGAGATCCAGTGACACCGTCTTGGTCTTCGTTGTAACAGCATCACGCTATATTGGTGACACCGTCTCCAGCCACTGTAGAGAAATTCTTGAGCAATGTTGGTGTAGGTCCGTAGTCTTGTTCGTTTCTTCTCCAAATAAGCCCAAGTCACGTGTAATTCTTCCAAATGTCTTCCAAATGGAAAATATCTGAAAAGGAACGATTGAGTATCTATTTTGGGCATAAACACACGATTTAGGGGGTTAAATGACCCCGAAAAAGTGTATAAAATGACACCTCATCAAATACCCCTACACTTGGGATTTGCTTGTCCTCAAGCAAATGGGCTTTTCTACCTAGACAATAACAATATGAATGGTCATTTTACCTACTCTTTAAAAGTATTCTACAACACAACCTTCTAGACCTCGTAATTAAAATCACGGAAAGTATACACTTTCACCTCACATAAGTGTTTGGGATTCTCTCTTTCACTCGGGTGTATAATAAATTATAAAATAAGAGGGAAACAGAAAATCAACACTCATTACCTGTCATAGCATATAAATTACCATAGGCTTGGTAAAGGATCAAACCTCCACCAGCAGGTGTAAGTATTATTCATTGCTATCTAAGAGGTCTTTTAAAGGGTTGTAGGGTGTAGGTGTAAGATAATATATAAAGGAAACGGAAAAGGATGGGATACATTTGGGTGGCTTTGGGTGAATTTGGAGTGGAAGGGTTAGCTAATTATTTACACGAATACACTTTGGTTTGGTTGCTAAGCCAAGACTCGGACGAAGATATACAAACTCTACATCAATCTCTTTCTTTTTCTTTTCTCATTTTTTTTAATAACATAATACATCACATGGGGTTTATAATACGTACCCCTACACTTGAGCTTTTACATGCTCGATATTTACAATCTAACTAATGACCCGTATTGAGGTGGATCAAAATAACATGGAGATCATTTGACAAACATATGGGGGTATTGACTTAACTTTTCTTCCCCATTCTTCCGTGAAATAAATACTACCATGAATCCCAATCGTCCTAAAACTGTATTTACAAGGATAAGGACTTAGCAACCGTGTACTCAAATAATTAACTTGGGTTATCACAATAATGTACTAAAAGTGAGTACATACAAGGTAGGCTAAGGCTTTTTGGGTGTAACGATTGGTTTAAAGTGTGACAATGCTCTTCATTAATAATCTGGAATCCACCAAAAAATTACGAGAACCGTGAAAAAGGATAGGCTCGGAGGGTTATACTAGGGTATCCTGCACTAAAAATGAGTGCATGGCAAGGGTGTGGGATAGTTATATGATTGATGTGACCATCATAACAATTACAGGTTTAAAACATGGGTTAATCCTAATGCCTCTTATCAAGCAAATCCTAATACTTACTATGCGGTCTCGAGATGCATCACAATAACAGGTTCTAGAATTTAATACACTACCAGTACACTCATATGAATTTTACTAACACCAGACATTCTAAAAAAGGTGACAAGGCAATGCATACATGGCCGTAACAACGAAATAGACATGCACGCCTGCAGATCAACCTTAACTCGAACCGGGTAAAGATAAAATCATCTTGGGTTACCAATGATGGGTACCCGAATTCCTAAAGATCTAAGGGCGAACCTCACATTTTTGGGGTGGAATTTTGAGGGTTATTGTGCTAGTCATATAAATTCCTATCCATGAGACGCTATTAATACTTGGTTTTTGTCGGTATGTGTCATAAAAAAATTTTAATTTGGGTAAAAATCACCTCTTATGCTATGTTTTGATATATTACCTATCATTTTAAGGACAAAGCAAATGACAAATGAAAGAATAGTTTCTAAGGTTTATTTTCCCCCTACACTTAAGTTGAACATTGTCCCCAATGTTCTCTAGAATTACCCGTAAGAACGAATAAAGGGAAAAGAAAACACGGAAAAGAAACTAGTACTCCCCTGGTTTGCTCAATAATAGAGAAGAAACATGTGATAACTGGTTAAATCGTCCTCCAATAATCATCCAATGAAACTTCCTAAGAACTTTTAAGCTTCTTCTCATCAAATATAACATGTAATCAAAGACAAAGACAACTACACCAAGCATAAAATATACGATAGACATATATACAATGTGAATTTAGGGTTCGACTCGATAGATAGGATGAGAGAATTGTTAAACTCATTAGGTTTTGCAGGTTTACAACAGAAGAATACATATTTTAAATGTTGTGCAAGTTTTATTTTCAAAAATAATTAAAAACTTTGAGTTTTCTAGACCTGGGCGTATGACGCCGTCAGGGTTGTTGTGACCCCGTCACAGGTGTCGTGGTGATGGCGTCACGTGTAAATCATGACGCCGTCTCCACGTCCTGTGAAAACAAAAAAAAATTTGATGAAAAAAATTCTGCACTTATTCCCATAAGTTAATTCCTGTACAAATAGCTGCATAAAACCTGAGATTTTAACAATTCAATCATATGACTCGAAACTGGCGCGAATTAATCTAAATAATTTATTTAACATGCTTGAACTTGGCTCAAAAGCCAGATAAATTCCCCTATACTTATTATTTTCAAAATATCTTTGATTGAAATTAAGACGAGGTTAAAGACAATACAAAGCATGATTACAAGATAGTTCAAACATAATAAAACAAACTATAAAGAATTAAAACACACATGACACTCCTAATTACGGGAAAAGTAAATTGGGTTACCTCCCAAGAAGCGCTTTTCTTTATTAACGAGTCTTGTAGCTAGACTCGAAGTCACACGTTCTTACGTGACTTCTTCTTTGTTGCCCATCATCTCTTTTTCTAACCTCATCAAGTACCTAATTCCTCTCTTATCACCATTGCCTTGTTTGTACTCATCTCCAATGAGTAAGCTTTGATAGTACTGCGTTCTTCTACGGCCAAAAATTTCTTCGTAGGCAGACGAGGGTATGGAATCGGTGCATAGACCCATAAGTCTTGTTTGGTTGAATATCTTCATAGTGCGAGGCATTTTGAACATGATTTTCTCATCATCTTGTTTGAATACAATTGTTCCCTCCTCTTCATTGTAGGTAAGGCCGGTTTCATCAATGAAGGGTCTTCCAAAAACCATTTCTCCGAGGTTGTGATCGATAATGCTAGTGGTATCTTCTAGTATCATAAAGTCGCATTTGTAGGCGAAGCTTCCTATGAAAATCTTTAGGCCTCTTATTCTTCCTACAAAGTTGCTAATTTTATTCGGGTTTGACGGTTTTTGTCTTGATCTAAGCCCATAAGTCATGATCTGATTGTATTGACGCCTAGACATGATATTGAGTGGCAGTTCTAGGTTTATGTAAGCATGTCTCTTGAAGAAGTGACCGATCATGCAGGAGATTTTGATGTTGTTCGGGGTTCCGGCTCTTATCCTTGCCTTTACCCATGGGGGTTGAGGATTATTTAATAGCCATTCATGATGTGTTAATTCCTCAATGGTTGGGAATGAGTTAAAGTTTTCACCATTTCCTTTATCTTCCTCCTCCTTGATTATTTCCTCAACACTTTCTTCTTCTTCAATTTCTTCATTTACTTCCATCTCTTGCTCCTTTACTCCTTCTTCTACTTTTACCATACCTTCGAGTTTGAGATCGCGTTCGTTGGTTGATGAGTCGTCTTCTTTTGTTCACTGTATGTGCTTAGGATAACGATTGAATTAACAAAATGAACGCGTTTTAGAGCTGACGGATTTTTGTTTAGTTCATTTATGGATGCGGAAGAGAGATATTTTGAGGAGAGAAACTTTAATGGGCTTTTGATTCCCTTCTTCCTTAGTTCCTCCCTTTCGTTATGGCTGATTGCTGTAATGCTTTTGCGAGCCATGGGATTTCCTGCATTTTCGGGGGTAGACACATTATTGAGTTTCTCGAAAACAGTTTTCTAAAGGAGGTTAATCTTGACAATCATATAATCTTGTTGTTGTTCTAGTTGGGTTCTTAGGTACTTACGGTGATGGAAACGTCTCTTTGGTTTTAGAGAATTGTAATTCAAAGTATACACATTTTTAAGCCGTGAATTTTGAAAACTAGCGGAGTAGATGGAGTCGCGGATTTAGTGTTGTGGGTACGTTAATGTTTGAGTTCGCTGCACCTAATCGCTATCGAAATTCTGGTTTTGTCCTTCCACGTATTGGTGGCATCATTGAATCCTTGGTTGATCTTGGTTTTCGGGGTGAAACTTTTGACGTCCCATTTCGTTCATACGCATAAGATGCGTAGTATACTCAAGCCTGTTCAGGAATTTTTCCATGCAGAATCTGAGGCGTGTGGAGAAAGATCACAATGCAGAATTCTCACATAAGACGGTGAGTGTAGTTTGTTTTCATTGGAGTAGGTTGTATAGCGAGCACGATAAGCTTCCATCAAGTGTTGACTTGATTTTTCAGAGCTCGATTAGACGGCGGTCGGATGTACTCGGAACATCTTGAGGCAAAGCGATTTCTTTGACTGTCTTAGCGAAATCCTTTAGGTAGTTCCAACTTTCATTATCATAGAGGGCGAGGTCTTCTAATAATGCCCAGGATTATTCGGCGTTGAGGTTACAAAGCTTACCACCTGGCCGATGGTCGCAATATCGGTTAGTTTGGTGACCGGGATTGAATACTGGTCTTAAAAATTGTTAGATTTTGAGCCAAAGGTCTATGCCATGTATGAGTGGACTTTTTAGAGTAAGTCCTTGAAACGAGTCCATGACTATGCCATGATGAGGGACTTTTTGGAGTAAGTCCTTGAAACGAGTCCATGCTTCGGATAGAGATTCTCCATGATGTTGTTGGAATATTAAGATATCATTGCGAAGTTTTTTGGTCCTTCCTGGTGGAAAGAATTGAGCAAGGAATCGGGTAGTAAGATCCTCACATGTGGAGATGGATCCTGCTGGAAGGTGTTCAAGCCAATTACTAGCTTGATCGTGAATGGAAAATTTAAATAAACGCATGCGCGTTCTTTCCCCATTTTCACCATCAAGGTCAAGTGAGTCCACAAGTTTAATAAAATCCTTGAGGTGTTGGTTTGGATCCTCAGACTGAAGTCCGTAGAATGAGCATCCGTTTTGCACCAACCGGATTGTCTCGGATCGAAGAGGTACCACGTTGTTCCCTGCGGGGAGCTCAATGGTATTCCTATAGCTCTCGTGGCTAGGTTTGGAGTAGTATCCTAGATTACCGATAGGATTCTCGTCTCCCATGGTGGTTGACGAGAATGGGTTACAAAACAAATAACACGAAGAAAAGATAGACTACAAGAAAGCTAATGTGCGGGAATTAAAGTCTCACTCAAAAGGATTCAAGCGAGTAGAACTAAGCTAAACTATGATCAAAACCTAACTATTCCCCAGGCGGCGGCGCCAAAAACTTGATGTGCGGTCGTCGTTAGACTTCAACAAGAAGTTTTACAACTCCCTAGGTAAAGCACCTAATTGTTGTAGTAGTAGTATAGGTAGGACTCGGGGGTTGTTATTGTTCACTCGAGGAATAGGTTGGGAAGGCTTGATCACGATCTAATAGAGTTCTAAGGGTTAGAAGAAGATTATTTTTGTATTTTTATATTTTATGGAAATTAAGTAATTCATATAATTGGAGAGGTGGTTTGGTTTTAGCTATTTAACTAAATATAAATCTAAACTAATGGTGATAACAATAAGATAAAAGACTCTGTTTATTTAATCATGTATTACTCCTTAGATTGCTTCTCCTAGTGTTGTTGCCTTGTCACACTTGTGATGATCTGTGTAACTATTTCCTAAGTCATGAACGAATTACATGAACCCGCCGTCTACTTAGTATTCCGCTAGAGCAACGCATAAGTAAGGTAGCATGAAGACTATTACCTGGCCCCAAGAAGTACACTAAGTGCATGTGAAATATATTAAAGTGGATCAACCATATTAGGGGGCAAGGTAGTATGAAGACTGTTACCCGATGGTATCCTATTTACACAATCACGTTTCTCTAGACATATCAACAGCGATACAGACAAAAGCTGGTTTTCTAAAGCCTAATGTGCACATCCATCACAAGAAGCAACACCACTAAGATCTATATTCTAGGTTTCATACAATCATAAATAAACACAATAGGAGGCTTAGCCTATCATGTTAAATAAGCAAGAACATAGATGAATCAAACAACACATAGACATATTGAATGATTAATTAAACCTTACTTGATTAAAACATGAGTTGGAGGAAGTACAATAGGGGTTTTAGGCCTTAAAATCGTCCCTAACAGCTGCTAAACGAACTAGGGTTTGTACCCTCTTTTTATTCTAAAGTTACACACTCAAAACCCTAATTTCGTTTGTATATATAGGAAAATCGCTGCAATGGCGTCGCGTTTTAATCGTGATGCCGTCTAAAGAGAATATGTAGATAATGGCTGGGTCCGTGTGCATATTGACGCCGTCCTTGAATCTACGTGACACTGTCTTTGATCATCGTTTTGTGACACGAGTCACATTAGTATATGTGAGTCGTCTCCAGCCACTATAGAGAAATAGAGAAATTCTTGTGTGATGTTGGTGTAGGTCCGTAGTCTTGTCCGTTTCTTCTCTAAATGAGCCCAAGTCACGTGTAATTCTTCCAAATGCCCTCCAAATGAGAAATACCTGAAAAGAAACGATTAAGTACCTATTTTTGGCATAAATGTATGATTTTTGAGGTTAAACGACCCTGAAAAAGTGTATAAAATAACACCTCATCAAATACCTCTAAACTTAGGATTTGCTTTTCCTCAAATAAGTGGGCTTTTTTACCTTGACAATAACAATATGAGGGGTCATTTACCTCTTTAAACATATTTTACAACACAACCTTCTAGACCTCGTAATTAACAGCACGAAAATTATACACTAGCACCTCACATAAGTGTTTGGGATTCTCTCTTTCACTCAGGTGTATAATAAATTATAACATAATGGGGAAACAGAAAATCAACACTCATTACCTGTCATAGCATATAAATTACCATAGGCTTGGTAAAGGATCAAACCTTCACCGCTAGGTGCAAGTATTATTCACTACTATCTAAGAGGTCTTTTAAAGGGTTGTGGGGTGTAGGAGTAAGATAACATATAAAGGAAATGGAAACCGATGGGATACATTTGGATGGCTTTGGGTGAATTTGGAGTGGAAGGGTTAGCTGACTATTTACACGAATACACGCTGGGTTGGTTGCTAAGCCAAGACTCGGAAGAAGATCTTCAAACTCTACAAAACTCTACACCAATCTCTTTCTTTTTCTTTTCTTATTTTTTTCGAATAACATAATACATCACATGGGGTTTATAATACGTAGCCCTACACTTGAGCTTTTACATGCTCGATATTTACAATCTAACTAATGACCCGATTTGAGGTGGATCAAAATAACATGGAGATCATTTGATAAACATATGGGGGTATTGACTTAACTTTTCTTCCCCATTCTTCTAAGAAATAAATACTACCATGAATCCCAATCGTCCCAAAACTGTATTTACAAGGATAAGGACTTAGCAACCGTGTACTCAATAATTAACTTGGGTTAAACACAATAATGTACTAAAAGCGAGTACATACAAGGTAGGCTAAGGCTTTTTGGGTGTGACGATTGGTCTAAGGGTAACAACGCTCTTCATTAATAATCTAGATTAACCAGAAAATTATGAGAACCGTGAAAAATGATAGGCTCGGAGGGTTATACTAGGGGTATCTTGCACTAAAGATGAGTGCATGGCAAAGGTGTAGGATAGTTATATGATCGGTGTGACCATCATAACAGTTATAGGTTTAAAACATGGGTTAATCCTAATTCCTCTTATTAAGCAAATCCTAATACTTATTGTGCGGTCTTAGGATACATCACAAAAACAAGTTCTAGAATCTAATATGCTACCGGTATACTCTCATAATCCTAAAGTAACCAATACCATTTTTTCAGAAAAGGCGAGGAAACAACGCATACACATCCGTAACGACGGAATAGACACACATGATTGCTCACTCGTTAACTCGAACAAGCTAAAGGTATAATAACTAAGGGTGAATCTCACATTGTGGGGTTGGAATTTAAGGGTTTTTGTGCTAGTCATATAAATTCCTATCCATGAGACGCCATTAACACTCGGTTTTCGTCGGTATGTGTCATAAAAAAATTTAAATTTGGGTAAAAATTACCTCTTATGTTATGTTTCGATATATTACCCATCATTTTAAGGATAAAGCAAATGGAAAATGAAAGAATAGTTTCTAAGGCTTATTTTCCCCCTACACTTAAGTTGAAAATTGTCCCCAATGTTCTCTAGAAGTACCCGCTGAAACGAATAAAGGGAAAAGAAAACAAGGAAAAGAAACTAGTACTCCCCTGGTTTACTCAATAATGGAGAAGAAACAAGCAATAACTGGTTAAATCGTCCTCGAAGAATCATCCAATGAAACTTCCTAAGAATTTCCAAGCTTCTTTTCATCAAATATAACCTGTAATCAAAGACAAAGACAACTATACTAAGCATAAAATGTGCGAAAGACAAATATACAATATGAATTTAGGGTTCGACTCGATAGATAGGATGAGAGAATTGTTAAACTCATTAGGTTTTTGCAGGTTTATAACAGAAGAATACATATATTAAATATTGTGCAAGTTTTATATTCAAAAATAATTAAAAACTTTAAGTTTTCTGAACATGGGCATTTGACACCGTCAGGGTTTACGTGACTTCGTCACAGGTTTCGTGGTAACGGCGTCGCGTGTTAATCGTGACGCCGTCTTCACAGTCTGTGAAAACAAAATTTTTTGTTTTTGATGAACTTGATTCCATAAGTTAATACCTGTACAAAAGGCTGCATAAAACCTGAGATTTAACAATTCAATCATATGACTCAAAACTGACGTGAATTAATCTAAACAATTTATTTAGCATGTTTGAATTTGGCTTAAAAGACGGATAAATTCCCCTACACTTTTTGTTTGCAAAATACCTTTGATTGCAATTAAGACAAAGTTAAAGACAAACAAAGCATGATTACAAGATAGTTCAAACATAATAAAACAAATTATAAAGAATTAAAACACATATGAAGAATTTAAACACACATGACACTCCTAATTTGCGAGAAAAGTAAATTAGGTTGCCTCCCAAGAAGCGTTTTTCTTTATTAATGAGTCTTGTAGCTAGACTCGAAGTTACACGTCCTTACGTAACTTCTCCTTCGTCATCTACTCTTGTTAGGTACTCGGTTCCAAGCTCTAGACATTCTTTATAAAATCATAGTATCTTGCTCATCACATACTCTACTCCTCTTCTCTTATCTTCTTCATTCCTAAGATAGACTGATTTGGTATGCTCTTTTTCTAAGTCTGTCAGGGAATCATATTGTTCTATCTTATAGGGCATCTTATAGGTAACTTCATTAGTCCCTCTAATGAATCTATAAAAGATCTCCCAAGTACCACCTGTGACAACCTAGGGTCTAGAATTGAACTAATATCCTCGACAATCATGAAGTCTATGACATAGGTGAAGTTTCCAACGAAGACATTGCTTTCCTTTGATCCTTACCAGTGAATTGACGATGAAGGGCCTTCCAAAAACCATTTCTCTAAGGTGGTGATCGATAATGCTAGTGGTATCTTCTAATATCATAAAGTCGCATTTGTAGGCGAAGCTTCCTATGAAAATCTTTAGGCCTCTTATTCTTCCTACAAAGTTGCTAATTTTATTGGGGTTTGACGGTTTTTGTCTTGATCTAAGGCCATAGGTCATGATCTGATTGTATTGACGCCTAGACATGATATTGAGTGGCGATTCTAGGTCTATGTGAGCGTGTCTCTTGAAGAAGTGACCGATCATGCATGAGATTTTGATGTTGTTTCAGCTTTCGGCTCTTATCCTTGCCTTTACACACGGGGGTCGAGGATTCTTTAATAGCCATTCATGATGTGTTAATTCCTTAATGGTTGGGAATTAGTTAAAGTTTTCACCATCTCCTTTATCTTCCTACTTCTCGATTATTTCCTCAACACTTTCTTCTTCTTCAATTTCTTCATTTACTTCCATCTCTTGCTCCTTTACCCCTTCTTCTCCTTTTACCATACCTCTAAGTTTGAGATCGCGTTCGTTGGTTGATGAGTCGTCTTCTTTTGTATCATTGTCTGTGCTTAGGATAACGATTGAATTGACAAAATGAACGCGTTTTGGAGCTGACAAATTTTTGTTTAGTTCATTTATGGATGCAGGAGAGAGATATTTTGGGGAGAGCAACTTTGATGGGCTTTTGATTCCCTTCTTCCTGAGTTCCTCCCTTTCGTCATGGATGATTGCTGCAATGCTTTTGGGAGCCATGGGATTTTCTGCATTTTCGGGGGTAGACACATTATTGAGTTTCTCGGAAACTGTTTTCCAAAGGTGGTTAATCTTGCCAATCATGTCGTCCTGTTGTTGTTCTAGTTGGATTCTTATGTGAGATAACCTCTTCTCCTGGTTAGAGTTGAAATCAAGTAACACCTTTTCAAGCCTTAATTGATAACTAGAGGAGTAGATGGAGATGGATTCGTTTTGTGGGTTCGTGAATGTTTGAGTTCGCTCCCAGTTAAAATTTGGTTTGTCCTTCAAAGTATTGGTGGCATCATTGAAACTCCTTGGTCCTTGGTTCGGGGTGAACCTCTTGCCTCCCATTTCGTTCGTACACGAAGATGCGTAGTCAACATAAGCCTGTTCAGGATTTTCCATGCAATACTGGGTGTCGTGAGGACCACTGCGGATCTCACATGAGGTAGTGATTTTGTTCACTTGAGTAGGTTGTGTCAGAGCAAGATAAGCTTCCATCAAGCGTTGAACTTGATTTTCGAGCTCGATTAGACGACGGTCGGATGTACTCGGGACATCTTGAGGCAAAGCGATTTCCTTGACCGGCTTAGCGAAATCCCTTAGGTCGTTCCAACTTTCGTTATCATAGAGGGCGAGGTCCTTTAATAATGCCTAGGATTCTTCGGCGTTGAGGTCACGAAGCTTACCACCGGCCGATTGGTCAATGGTTCGTCTGGTGACAGGATTGACATGGTCATAAAAAATTTGGACTTGGAGCCAAAGGTCTATGCCATGATGAGGGACTTTTTAGAGTAAGTCCTTGAAACGAGTCCATGCTTCGGATAGAGATTCTCCATGATGTTGTTGGAACATTAGGATATCATTGCGGAGTTTTGCGGTCCTTCCCGGTGGAAAGAATTAAGCAAGGAATCGGGTAGTAAGATCCTCCCATGTGGAGATGGATCCTGCTGGAAGGCGTTCAAGCCAATTGCTAGCTTGATCGCGAATGGAAAATTGAAATAAATGCAAGCACGTTCTTTCCCTATTTTCATCATCAAGGTCAAGTGAGTCCACAAGTTTAATAAAATCCTTGAGGTGTTGGTTTGGATCCTCGGACCGAAGTCTGTAGAATGAGCATCCGTTTTGCACCAACCGGATGGTGTCGGATCAAAGAGGTACCACGTTGTTCCCTGCGGGGAGCTCAATGGTATTCCTATAGCCCTCGTGGCTAGGTTTGGAGTAGTCTCCTAGATTACCGATAGGATTCTCATCTCCCATGGTGGTTGACGAGAATGGGTTACAAAACAAATAGCATGAAGAAAAGATAGACTACAAGAAAGCTAATGTGCGGGAATTAAAGTCTCACTCGAAAGGATTCAAGCGAGTAGAACTAAGCTAAACTATGATCAAAACCTAACTATTCCCCAGGCGGCGGCGCCAAAAACTTGATGTGCAGTCGTCGTTAGACTTCAAAAAGAAGTTTTGCAATTCCTTAGGCAAAGCACCTAATTGTTGTAGTAGTAGTATAGGTAGGACTCGGGGGGTTGTTATCGTTCACTCGAGGAATAGGTTAGGAAGGCTTGATCACGATCTAACAGAGTTCTAAGGGTTGGAGGAAGATTATTTTTGTATTTTTATATTTTATGGAAAGCAAGTAATTCATTTAATTGGAGAGGTGGTTTGGTTTTAGTTATTTAACTAAATATAAATCTAAACTAATGGTGATAACAATAAGATAAAAGACTATGTTTATTTAATCATGTATTACTCCTTAGATTGCTTCTCCTAGTGCTCCAGTGATGGAGTAGCATGCAGATCACATATATCACTATGGATCAGCTCCAAAACTTCAGTTTCACATTTTACATTTTGAAATGGTTTCTTAGTTATTTTGGTCAGCATACAAGTCTTACATTTTTCAATGTCCATGTCAAAAGCTTGGATTAACCTTATCCTTAAGACATATCTTGATTCTTTAAAGTGGACATGGGCCTAGTCTATCATGCCATTGGATTAAATCATTCAGTTTAGTGATGTCATAAAGGATGAGCAATATTATTCATTAACAATATTAACGCCTGAAATTTGGATTACTTCAAATAAACCAAATACCAATAATACACTATGTTGATAACAAAATTTTATTAGATTCAATCACCTATTTATAACCACAATTATTCAAAATACTACTTGAAACCAAATTCTTCCTTATATTAGGAACATGCAAAACATTAAATAATGAAACAATCTTTCCTGAACTAAACCTAAGATCTACATAACCACGTCCATGCACCAGGGCTGTTGACTCATTTCCCATGTGAAGAATAGATCCATCTTTTAGTGACTTATAGGTCTTGAACCATCATCTATCTTTACACACATGAACTATTGCTCCTGAGTCAACCCACCATGCAACATCATCATCATCATGCACAAAGTAAGCCTTAGATACATATGAAACATAATAAACCTGAAGAGATTTATTAACCATATTCTGACCTTTCAGTGAGTTGGATGAACCATCCACTGAACCCTTTGTGCCTAAAGCCAACATTAACACCTTTGCAATCCCTTTTAATGCAAGTGTCCGGGTTTTCCACACTTCCAACAAGTCATTTTTGGTTTCTTGTTAGGATCAGCTTTGGTATCATGATGTTTATGCTTTCCATTATTGTCATTCTACCTAGAGGAGTTGTTATGCTCCACCATATTTACAACTGAAGGACCAGCAACATTGTTGCCCTTTGGTTTGTCATTATCCTGTGCCTTGAGGTACTTCTCAATGCGCAGATAACTGCCCAACTCAACAAGAGTTAATTCCTCCTTTAAATCTTTTAATGTATGCTTGAAATCTTTCCATGAAGGGGGGGGGGGGAGTTTATCAATGATACATGAAACCTGAATGGATTCATCCATGTTCATCTTGTGTTGTGTAAACCTTCCAAGTATACCAAGAAGTTCATTGTATTGTTCCAAGACTGGTCTTGAATCAGTCATTTTGTAATTTGTGAAATTACTAACAAAGAACTTCTTACTTGAGGCATCCTCAGCCATATATTTGGTCTCCAATGTATCCCATAGTTCTTTGGAAGTTTCAACATTCTGGTAAATATCAAATAAGGAATCAGACATACCATTGAGGATTAAACCTCTGCAGACATAATCGTCATTGTCCCATTTGGCCATCCTCCTGACTTGGTCCGCAGTTGGATTGTCACCTCCATCTTCAGGCATGAGAGTAGTCAGCACATACACCACACTCATGCTAGAGAGCAAGAAGTGCATCTTCTTCTGCCATCTTCTGAAGTCCACCCCTTCAGACTTTTCAAGCTTGGCAAAGTTTGAAGCCATGTGTTTCATAGCAGCAGCCATTGATTATCACAATATAGTTTACTTTGATTGTTGGAGGTTGTGGGTCCCAGATCAGGGTAAAGATAATCAATAACCTAGCAACGTACCAAAGATGGTTACCGAATATCACTTGGAATCGTGTAATCACTTTCTAAAGTAAACTATTCGACCTTATTGCCTGGGTATCACAAATATCTACTTGGGATAAGACCAAATGTATGTTCTTGTTCGAGGCACCAATCAAGAACTCTTGCGCATCCAAGTGTTTAGGTTTTCTGTGTTGTATGTCTCATGCAGTTATGATATCCTATTTATAAGAGAATACTCAAAACTCTAGTCTAAGATTTATGAGAGATTATAGGAGATATAATCTCATCCATAAATAGCCTCCTTGATTTCAGGAATAGTGGTTACATGACCATATTAATCGTGGTCATTGAATGTGATTGTAACTTACCATAAGAAACGGTCAAAACAGTTACAAGTCATTAAATTCATTCCAGCGTGTCATTCATTCAGTGTCCTGAACCATCAGCTAGCCCATTGAAGAGCATACCCGCTTAAGGTTCAAACTGAACCATCTCACTGATGAGTTAATCCGCTGAGGATACTTCCTTAGATGGATTACTCCCTAATGGTATCCTTTAGCTTATGCTGAAGCCACCAGACTGACGAATATCCTTCAGTCCAGAGTTACTCACTGAAGAGTGAACTCACTGAAGTTCATCAACGACTAGAATTCCCTTTAACCACTATCTGAGTCAGGGTGTTCAGTGACCTATGGGTGTACACTCCGTATCTCCAGCCCCATTACCAGGTATGAACTGAACCCTACAATTGAACTAAATTTCCAACAACCATAACGCCTGGTCTTATAAGAATAAGACATTACAATGGTGGGTTCTCTAAAAAAGAAATGAGTGTTTGGTTTCGGGTTTTGAAGAGTGATGTTTCGTTTCAATTTGAGGTGGCAAATGACATGAATACCATGTCATAAAATAACTAATGAAGAAAAATGAAAATAATTGGTTAGCTCTTACGTAGGTCATTCGATATACGCAATATATGATATTCAAAAGTTTAGTGGTATAACAGGAAGAATATAATTAACTACACAATATAGCAAAAAATGATAAGATAAAATTTTAAAGAGTAAATTGCAAATTCCATCGATGTGGTTTGTTCAGATTGCACGTTTTGTCTTTGGTTTATCAAAAGTGCATGCAGGCGGCCTCTCTGTGATGAAAAGTTAGGCTCAATTTGGTCCCTGCATCAAACTGAAATGACTATATCACCCTCGTCTTTAATCCCTTTGAATTTCAGTTGCATATCTTCTGCCTTTTTAATAAACTAGACGAGTACCCATGCATAGCGACGGGATTTTATAGCGGCAAATATTTTTAATGATATAAAAAAAGTTTATGGGTTATAAACGAAAAATATTAAAAGTTTGAGGATTTGGGGATTAAACATAATGTTTTGAAACCCGGTTCGACACAGGCGGTTCAACTGGTTGAACCGGTTCCGATCAAAAAATGGGTCAAATTAAACCATGTTTTATATTTTCAAAACCCGGTTAGACCCGTCGGGTTCGAAGTGACCCGAGGCAATCGGTTTTCGACGTGTATTAATAGCGTGTTAATAGTTTTCAGCTTTGCATATGTCTTTCGAAAATAGTATAACGACTTCCTAAGTACTTTAAGTTTTTCACTTTCAAAATTTGTAAGTTTTAACTTCATACATAATCATGTTAGACTTTATTTGTAACATACCTCCAGCCATGATTGTTCAAGCAAGCAGATCCACAACAAAAATAGCAGCAAGAATGAGAATGTTTCTGGCCTTTCACCTATGTTCTGTAATTTTGTGTGTCTAGATGGATATCACAAGCACGTAATATATAGGCAAGGCTCGGACCCTCTCATTTAGTAAAACTTAATCAGTCCCTTCCATCAAGGGATCTGCAAATAACCTCAACGAATTAAATATTCGCTTTCCATTATTAAGATATAGAAAGAATATCGCAATCAATAACAAACTTTAATCCAGAAATTTGACCATGCCATAAAATATATGTTCAAAAGTGGTCCACAAATAAGAGATTTTAACATTCTCCCACTTGGACGACGTATATATGGTCAAATATCGTTCTATACGAGTTATTTTGTGTATGGCCATAAACTTGATCATCACTTTATTTGTTACTGATTGAATCAAAATATACTTGAACTAGAAATGATAAATGTACGAATCATAGCGGTCTTACTTCATAATCGTGTATTTCCTTCTGTGAATCACAATACATTTTAATTTCTAATTAAGTATTGAACATAAATGAATAACGGTAAGTCATTCCGTGTCCACTTTATTGTATAAAATTCCAAAAACAAATTTGCGCAAAATCATAAATGTCCAGACATAATACTGAAATGATAAAGGACTAAATGAGATTGATAAGTCCCATACGAGTAACATGATCCTGAAAAACTTTAGCCAATAATCCCTTAGTCATTGGATCAGCGATCATTGACTCGGTATTGATGTGCACAATAGAGACTTCCTTTCTTCCAACATGATATCTAACCTTCAAATACTTTATGTCGATATGCTTGCTGCCAGTCCCACTTTTATTGTTCTTGGAGAAGAATATGGCAGCCGAGTTGTCACAAAAGATCTTTAATGGTATACAAATAGTATCGACGATTCTTAGATCTGATATAAAATTCCTTAACCATAGTGCTTGTGATGTAGCTTCGTAGCAAGCAATGAATTCAACTTCCATCGTAGATGAAGCGATTAATGATTGTTTCACACTTCTCCAAGATATACCACCTTCAGCTAGTAGAAAAATGTAACCAGAAGTGGATTTTCCTATATCTTTACATCCTTTATAATTGGAGTCAGAATATCCAACAACTTATAGTAAATCAGTACGCCTATATGAGAGTGAGTACTCCTTTGTTCTTTGTAATTATCTTAAAACCTTTTTAGCAGCTTTCTAATGATCCTTTCCAAGATTGCTTTGATATCTACTAAGCATGCCAACTGAAAATGTAAGATCGAGTCTGTTGCATACTACAGCATACATAAGCCTTCCAACCAATGAAGCATACGAAATATTTCTCATTTCTTCTTCCTTAATTGCATTCTTTGGACATTGATCCAAGCTAAAAGTTTCCCCTTTAACCAGTGGTGCTGAAATAGATGAACAATTCCGCATCCTAAACCTTTCTAGAACTTTGTTAATGTAAGACTTTTGAGATAAACTAAGTAACTTTCTAGATCCATCTCGATGAATTTCTATGCCAATGACATAAGAAGCTTCACCCATATCCTTCATATCAAAGTTCTGTGCACGAAATTATTTGGTCTCATGCAACATCCCGAAATTATTACTTGCAAGTAAAATGTCATCCACGTACATGACTAAAAATATATATTTACTCCCACTTACCTTAAGGTATATGCATTGATCAACGATGTTCTCTACAAAACCAAATGAAGAGACAACGTTGTGAAATTTAATATTCCATTGTCGGGAAGCCTGCTTTAGTCCATATATGGATTTATTTAATTTACAAACAAGTTTGTTATTATCGGGATTGACAAAGCCTTCTGGTTGACACATGTATGCATCTTCCGTAAGACCTCCATTAAGAAATATCATTTTCACGTCCATTTAATGTAGCTCAAGATCAAAATGAGCTACGAGTGCCATTATTATTCTAAGAGAATCCTTCTTTGAAACTGGAGAAAAAGTTTCATGATAGTCAATGCCTTATCTTTGAGAGAAACCCTTAGCAACAAGTCTAGCTTTATATCGTTCAACATCACTCAACGAATCTCTTTTAGTTTTATAAATCCATTTGCATCCTACTGGAGAGATTCCATTTAGTAATGGAACAAGTTCCTAGAATTTGTTCTTAATCATGGATTCCATTTCTTCGTTCATGGCATCATACCAAAAAGAAGAATTTTCTTGATTCATGGCTTGTGAAAACGAAATAGGATCCTTTTTAGGTCCAATATGATAATCAGATTCTTGTAGATATACAACATAATCACTAGGAATGGCTGATCTTTTTGTTCTTGAGGATCTTCTAACCCCAACTATTTTCAAAGTAGAGGGGTTCGCGTGCTCAACTACATTTGGTTCAACTACATCTGGTTGAACTACACCTGGTTGAACTACATCTGGTTGAACAACATTGATTTGTTCAAGATGTATTTCTTCTTGCATAGGGTGTTCATTTGGTTGTTCCTCAATATGATTTTCCACATTATATTGATTTCTAACCAAACTTTCTACATGTAAAGGTATGTTGGGTTCATCCCTTACTTCCTCAAAATGTAATTGTTGAGTTGAATCACTCCTACTCACTTCATGTTCCTCAAGAAAGTTAGCATTTCTAGCTTCAACCACTTTAGGAGTATGTGAGGGACAATAGAACCTAAGTCCTTTGGAGTTTACCACATACCCAATGAAATAACCATTGACGGTTCATTCATCGAGTTTCTTTATGTTTGGATTATATATCCTAACTTTAACTGGACAACCCGAAACATGTAAATGTTTTTTCAACTAGGTTTCCATCCATTTCATAGTTCAAAAGGAGTGTTATGAACAGCCTTTGATGGAACCCTATTTAAAATATACACAACGGTTTTTAAAGCTTCACTCCATAAGGTTAATGGTAACTTTGAATTGCTTATCATGCTTCTAACCATGTCCATTAGTGACCTATTCCTTCTTTCGGATACACCAATTTGTTGTGGTGTTCCAGGAATTATGTATTGATGCACAATACCTTCTTCTTGTAGGAATTTGTCAAATGGACCTAGTGCTTGGCCTTTTTCAGTGTATCGCCCATAGTATTCTCCACCCCTATATGATCGAACAATTTTTATTTTCTAGTCCTTTTGTTTCTCAACCTCTAATTTGAAAATTTTGAATGAATCAATAACTTGAGATTTTTCAGATATGAGGTAAAGATACATAAACCTTGAATAGTCGTCAATAAAAGAAATAAAATATTTTTGACCATTCAAACAAGGGGTAGAAAACGGTCCACGGATGTCAGTGTGTATGATTTTAAGTATTTTAGAACTTCTTTTGGCACCTTTAGCGGTCTTGTTGGTAAGTTTGCCTTTTATGCAATCTATACAAGTACCAAGATCGGTAAAATCCAAGGCGGGTAAAGCCTCGTCATTTATTAATCTTTTCATTCGTTCAACGGAGATATGTCCCAATCTCCTATGACAAAGACTTGATGATTTCTCATTAATAATACATCTTTTTGTGCCAACTTCATGCATAGTCAAAAGACTATGCTCATATGTGGGGTCAAGTTCTAATCTATATAAAAAACCATCCAAAATAGCAGAACCAACAATTTTATTATTCTTCAAAAAGTTCATAGTATAAAGATGAGAATTGGTATCGTAACCAATAATAGATAGTCTAGAAAACGAAATCAAATTTTTGGAATAAGAAGGAACATAAAAAGTATTTTCAAGATCTAATTGAAACCGTTCTTTAAAATAAGTCGATAAGTCCCCACTCCTTTAACGTCCGAGTGCATCCGGTTTCCAGAATAGATGTGCATCTCATTTCCCTTCGGCTTCTTTAGGTGTAGAAAGCCCTGCATGGTTTTGGCAACATGAATTGTAGAACCACAATCAATCCACCATGTATTATCTAAAGCTTTAGTGAAATTAGATTCATAATACACAAAAATGAGATTACCTTTCTTTTCGAGCCATTTCTTATATTTCAAGCAGTCCTTTTTCATGTGTCCTTTCTTTTTGCAGAAAAACAATTATCTTTGTCTTTACTGCCAACTTTCTTTATAAGAACACTATTTCATTTCTTTGTATTTCCTTTAGAATGAGTTGTAAAATGCACAGTTTCAATGGACTCATTTTTCAACCTCAATTCCTCTGGAACACACATGGTTAATAAGTCATTAATTGCCCAATTTTCCTTATGTGTGTTATAAGAAATCTTGAACGGAGTGTACTCCAAAGGAAGAGAGTTGAGAATGAAATGCACAAGGAATGACTCAGAGATCTCCACCTTAAGAGAGCTTAATTTAGAAGCTATATCCCTCATTTCCATGATGTGCTCACGCACACCCTTGACTTTGTCAAGTGTCATGTTTGAAAGCTTTTTCATCAGGGTGCTCGCCATAGCTTTATCAGAGCTTAAAAATTATGCCTCAATATCTTTCATGTAAGCTTTGACATTATCACATGTAGGGATAGCACCCCTAATGCTTGGACTGATGCGAGACTTGATGAACATAATGCTCAAACGGTCTGATCATGCCCATTGTTCATAGTTGGACTTAACAATTGGCGTACTTGATTCCGTGGGTTTTGGATGAGCATCCTCACGGAGCACCAGGTCCAGGTCCATGCACCCTGATGTCAGAAGGATATTTTCTTTCCATTCAGCAAAGTTATCACCCGTGAGCATTGGGGTATTAGCAGAATCAAAGAAAGCAGTAGTGGGATAACTGCAAATGTCAAGTAGATCAAATTAAACCACGAAGCATTTAAAACATAAGTTTGATGGCATATTCTAAACCTTCATGTGGGCAGAGGTTTCTTATGCATATAATAAGCATCACTTCATAAAACAATCAAAATTAAACCACAAATAATTTTCCATGCCTGTGGGTATAGGAAAAAAATATCTTTATGTTCAATTGAGAGTTTAATTAAGATATATGTAATATAATCACCTCCCTATGAGGCAAAGTAATTACACTAATATATCACTTCAGAAAAGCGTAGCATTGTTATGCATATATCAACAAGGTTTACTTAAGATCACATGTCAATAAATATATTTTAGATGTTGTGGCTAATCTAAAATATATATGTGAAAACTTTTCTGAACTTCATAAAATAAAAGACCTTCATGAGCCAAATACTCAAGTGTGTTTACTAATGATGAGAGATATATGAGTTTCTCAATACAATATTTGTCCCAAGGATATGTGGTAAACAAAACAAAACTATAAATACTCAACATGTAATAGTTGAATGCACATCGGATTAAATTTATAGTTTCTTTCTTATATATTAGTTCTTTGAATCATTATTAGATCCCAATATAGTTTTTACTCCATGACCAGTAATTTATAAATCATCATACGTGACATAATATCTCTAATCTAACAATGATATATTTATGAATAAAAAAATGCATAAGAAAATAGCTTTTAAACATATTTGATTATGTCAAAAGCTAAATTCCTTTTTATACAATAATGCTAAACAATATGACTAAAGTAAGCTCTGATTCTAAATGTTAGACTTTATTTTGTAACATACCTCCAGTCATGATTGTTCAAGCAAGTAGATCTACAACAACAATAGCAGCAAGAATGAGAATGTTTCTGGCCTTTCACCTATGTTCTGTAATTTTGTGTGTCTAGATGGATATCACAAGCACGTAATATATAGGCAAGGCTAGGACCCTCACATTTAGGAAAACTTAATCAGTCCCTTCCATCAAGAGATCTGCAAATAACCTCAACGAATGAAATATTCGCTTTCCATTATTAAGATATACAGGACCGGTCCTAAGGTTTTTGATGCTTGGGGCGAGGCGACTAAAATATTCCCCTTATCAATAGAATCGCCATTCCGTAGCTGACATGTATAAAATTCAATAGAAAAGTGTCTACCTATTTTATCTTTTGGATAATTCATATTAGTGTCTCTAAAAGGCCATTTGCATACAATTTTGTCTCATGTTTGAACGTAAACCATCCCACACTCTCACATCAAAAATATTATAATTAACTTTAAGTAGAATTTCATTAACTTTTTCAACATGATCTTCATTAACATCAACATCGTCAATTTTATTAACATTAATATCGTCAATTTTATTAACATCAACATCGTCACTTTTCGAATTTTCATTCTTTATGGGATTTTCATTATTTTCTTCAACATTATATAACAACCCACAATTTTTCACAATATTATTTTAAGGTAATATTCCACTTATTGTATTTAATACAACCATTTTCACGGATATTTTTTTTATATCAATGTATTTGATATTCCATTCAATTATGTAATGTAACTTACATTTCCAAATAAACGAGCTCACGCACCTACCAATACCAACTCCATTAATGTTTATGTCAAGTAAACATTGTAATGTGTCAAGTAATACGTTCAAACATCCATTTTACCATGTACGTTATTTATTTAACATACCATCCAAAACGTTTAACATAAAACGGATTTTACACGTTAAAGTTTATACCTAAACCCTAACCACATGTATTTTACAAGCAATTCAAATGTACTAACCAATAAGGTGTACGTACAAGTTAACCATGCACAAGATTTAAACCATTTCCCTCCAAATTCTTATAAGCCATTTGTACCTTCCTTTAAGCATAAGTTACAACTCTTCCAAGCACCACATTTGAATTATTTCTTCCCTCCATTCCACCTCATCCTTGTACAAACCAAACAAAACCCTAACTGAAGCCCTAACTAGTTAAACTAGCTATTAAACAAGCTAAGATCAAGATTGATTTTCTCCACCATGACTCACCACCTTGTCACCACCTTGTCACCACCTTGTCACCACCTCCATCACCCTTTCACCACCAAGTCAATACCTCATCACCACCTTGTCACCTCCTTGTCACCTCCTTGGTTATTCAAACCCCTCCCACCACCTTACACCTCTTTAAGCTAGAACACTAGCTTCCATTAGTCACTACATTACCTTACACATTTCTAAGCTAGAAACCTAGCTTCCATTAGTCATTACACCTTGATAAGGATGCAAGACTTAGCCATCTTGACTTCCTTGCCTTATAAATACTCGAACCACAGACACATTCTCACAACACACAATTTTATCAAACACTTTCATTTGTTCTTGACCTATTTCGAGCCAAAGAAGAGAAAGGAAGGAGTATAACCCAAGGAAGAAACCAAGGTGTAAGATAGAAGGGTTCTTGATTCATCTCAAATGGCTATTCGATCCATACCAAGCCATTTAAACCATTATAAGTACTAGTTGCGTGACGAAGCCGTTTACTTCCATTTGAATCACTTTTCCCATCAATCAGATTTTCCTATTAAAGGTGAGTTCATAGTTCTACTTTTATATGTTTTCCAAATCCCGTGGGGAGATACCTGCTATAAACCATGAATACAAGTATTTTCCAACTGTATGCTATCCTGATATATTATTGCCTAAGTTACATCCATTGTCAATGTCCCTTATATCATGAACCATTAATCACCGTAACGTGAACGCAAATATCTGTGGATAGATCTATCGGGATTGACGAATCCCGTTTGTATTTACCAATAAGGTAACCAAGCGCACTATATTTGAGAAATAATAGGTAATTAACAAATTACCTTTCCAGAAGGACATTTGTTCCTTAAATATTATTGGTATGATTTCCATGTTAACGTTTGAGTGTCATGAGCTTAGTGCAATAATATTGTTTTCCATGATAATTGTAATTATGCAATTATTACCATTTATGTTAACTTGTATTCAACCATTATATTATAAACCTGTGAATTTCACTCAACCTTTGTGTTGACCCTTTTAGCATGTTTATCTCAGGTAATTAGCAGTTTAAGGCACAGAGTGGCATGAAATTGAAGATGTTCAAACCTGTTATCATTCAAGCACTATGTTTTATATCTATTTTGGGACCTCTTTTTGTAAAACTCTGAAATATTATTGAATGATAACTAAATTTTCCAAAACGTCTCTTTATGAGTTGTTTTCTATGATTATGACTGTTGATTCATGAAGTAATACCCCAATTTAGCTTCCGCTACTATGTTGAAATATCGGGGTGTTAAAGATTGGTATCAAGAGCCAGAGTTATAGAGAACAAGGTTAAAACCTAAACTATAACTACTTTTTCCATCTAAGAAAGTCCTTTGTGCCACTACATTTTTCCTGAACATTGTGTGTAAGAGATTTGCTTAGCAGATGATACACAATTGTTAGTTAAATATAAATGATTTATGTTTATTTCCACTGGGTTGTTACAGAGTTATGTCTACATCCACCCATCCTATTATCATCCTATCTGATTCCGATGTTGAGGATGTTTTTTCCTCTATAGACTACACCCCGGCTTCACCGGACTATTCCCCAACCTCACCGGGGAACACCTCTTCTAACTCCAAAACTATGTCTGACCCTTCAGAGGATCTATCTGAGGATCGTTCAGCCCCACTAGCCATCACACCTTTTCCTGATGATCCGTATATGCAGATCAGACGAGCGTATTATGCCACTAATGAGGAATCATCTGATTCATTATCCTCATCCACTATTCCACCACCACCTGCACCAGTTTGTCCCTGTAGAAAGGCCTGACTTCTACAGCCTTATGAGCCTGAACCTTTCATGCAGCCATTTAGGTATCACCCTAATGGTATGACTTTCATTCATACGGACCGGAAGAGGGTACGCTCATATTGCTTCACCATCTATTTTGCCTTTACCTCCAGTATTACCATCATCACCATTATCTCATCCCTGAGACTCTGTCCATGAGGAGATTATGCCGCCTCAGAAACGAGCCCACTTCCTATCACCACCATTTCCCCTTACTAATCTTTCTACCCCACCTTGGGTATTTGAGATTGGAGAGAATTCTCAGACTGCTGCGGCTCGACAGTCCACCATTCTTACCCTTATAACGCGTCTGGAGCGCCATGAAGAACAGATCGATACTATTTTAAATCACTTAGATGAGTTTCCCCTTGAACGCATTGAGCAGATAGAGTATGGTATAAAAGGTCTTGTTGAGTAATTATACAGCGATATTTTGACAGACTAGAGACTGAGCTTCAAGAAGCCCGTACTTAGATTGCTGGATTTCAGAGAGATAAAGCATGACAACGAGATTGTTCTTACTCGCATCAGGATTTCCACTCTGGAGATACTCATCGAGGATATCCAGGTTCGCCACCGATCAGA
>BQNB010098244.1:0-25203 GCA_026074375.1 Tanacetum coccineum
TAAAGTTACACACTCAAAACCCTAAATTCGAGTTTGTATATATAGGAAAAACGTTGTGACGGCATCGCGTTTTAATCGTGATGCTGTCATGAAAGAGAATATTCTAGATAATGAGCTGGGTCGTATGCTCTGACGTCGTCTTGAAATATGGTGACGTCGTCTTGATCTTCGTGGTGACGGCGTCACGTTGTATTTGTGACGCCGTCTCCAGCCACTGTAGAGAAATTCTTGATCAATGTTGGTGTAGGTCCGTAGTCTTGTCCGTTTCTTCTCCAAATGATCCCAAGTCACGTGTAATTCTTCCAAATGCCTTCCGAATAAGAAATACCTAAAAAGGAACGATTAAGTACATATTTTGGGCATAAATGCATGATTTAGGGGGTTAAACAACCTCGAAAAAGTGTATAAAATGACACCTCATCAAATACCCCTACACTTGAGATTTGCTTGTCCTCAAGCAAATAGGCTTTTCTACCTAAACAATAACAATATGATGGGTTATTTTACCTACTCTTTTAAACATATTCTACAACACAACCTTCTAGACCTCGTAATTAAAAGCATAAAAAATATATACTAGCACCTCACATAAGTGTTTGGGGATTCTCTCTTTCACTCATAACATATGGGGGAAAACAAAAAATCAACACTCATTACTTGTCATAGCATATAAATTACCATAGGCTTCGTAATGGATCAAACCTCCACCGCTAGGTACAAGTATATTCATTACTATCTAAGAGGTCTTTTATAAAGAGTTGTGGGGTGTAGGTGTAAGATAGCATATAATGGAAACGGAAACGGAAACGGATGTGATACATTTGGATGGCTTTAGGTGAATTTGGAGTGGAAGGGTTAGCTAATTATTTACACGAATACACGCTGGTTTGGTTGCTAAGCCAAGACTCAAACGAATATATACAAACTCTACATAACTCTACATCAATCTCTTTCTTTTTCTTTTCTATATTTTTTTAATAACATAATACATCACATGGGGTTTATAATACGTACCCCTACACTTGAGCTTTTACATGCTCAATATTTACAATCTAACTAATGACCCGTATTGAGGTGGATCAAAATAACATGGAGATTATCTAACAAATATATGTGGGTATTGACTTAACTTTTCTTCCCCATTCTTCTATGAAATAAATGCTACCATGAGTCTCAATCGTCCCAAAACAGTATTTACAAGGATAAGGACTTAGCAACCGTGTACTCAAATAATTAACTTGGGTTAAACACAATAATGTACTAAAATGAGTACATACAAGGTAGGCTAAGGCGATTTGGGTGTAACGATTGGTTTAAGGGTGACAATGCTCTTCATTAATAGTCCGGCTTAACCAGAAAATTACGAGAACCGTGAAAAAGGATAGGCTCGGAGGGTTGTACTAGGGGTATCCTGCACTAAAAATGAGTGCATGGCAAGGGTGTGGGATAGTTATATGATCGGTGTGACCATCATAACAATTACAGGTTTAAAACATGGGTTAATCCTAATGCCTCTTATCAAGCAAATCCTAACACTTACTATGCGGTCTCGGGATGCATCACAAAAACAAGTTCTAGAATTTAATATACTACCGGTACACTCTCATAATCCTAAAGTAACCGATACCAATGTTCCAGAAAAGGCGACAAAACCACGCATACACATCCGTAACGACGGAATAGACACACATGATTGCTCACTCCTTAACTCGAACAAGCTAAAGGTATAATATCTAAGGGCGAACCTCACATTTTGGGGGTGGAATTTGAGGGTTTTTGTGCTAGTAATATAAATTCCTATCCATGAGACGCTATTAATACTTGGTTTTCGTCGGTATGTGTCATAATTTTTTTTAAATTTGGGTCAAAATTACCTCTTATGCTATGTTTTGATATATTACCCATCATTTTAAGGACAAAGCAAATGGCAAATGAAAGAATAGTTTCTAAGGCTTATTTCCCCCTACACTTAAGTTGAACATTGTCCCCAATGTTCTATAGAAGTACCCGTAAAAACGAATTAAGGGAAAAGAAAACAAGGAAAAGAAACTAGTACTCCCCTGGTTTGCTCAATAATAGAGAAGAAACATGCGATAACTGGTTAAATCGTCATCCAAGAATTGTCCAATGAAACTTCCTAAGAACTTCCAAGCTTCTTCTCATCAAATATAACCTGTAATCAAAGACAAAGACAACTACACCAAGCATAAAATGTGCGATATACAAATATACAATATGAATTTAGGGTTTGACTCGATAAAGCAGTAAAGATAGGATGAGAGAATTGTCAAACTCATTAGTTTTGTAGGTTTATAACAGAAGATTACATATTTTAAATGTTATGCAAGTTTTATTTTCAAAAATAATTAAAAACTTTAAGTTTTCTGGACCAGGGCGTTTGACGCCGTCAGGAAAATCCTGACCCCGACACAGGTGTCGTGGTGATGGCGTCGAATGCAAATCGTGACGTCGTCTCCACGTTTTGTGAAAACAAAATTTTTGTTTTTGATGAAAAATTTCATGCACTTGATTCCATAAGTTAATTCCCGTACAAATAGCTGCATAAAACATGAGATTTGACAATTTACTCATATGACTTGAAACTGACGCGAATTAATCTAAACAAAATATTTAACTTGCTTGAACTTGGTTCAAAAACCGGATAGATTCCCCTACACTTATTATTTGAAAAATACCTTTGATTGAAATTAAGACAAGGTTAAAAACAAAACAAAGCATGATTACAAGATTGGGATTCGAACATGATAGAATAAAATGAAAAGAATAAAACACATGACACTCTTAATGTGCGGGAAAAATAAATATTGGCTTGCCTCCCAAAAAGCGCTTGTTTTTGTTCGAGTCACGAGCCTGACTCTACCTTTATTTAACAGATAAAGGGGAGGGTTCCCCATCCATTCCGGTTAGGTATTCGGGTCCAAGCTCTAGGAATTCTTTGTAAAATCCTAGTATCTTGCTTATCGCATACTCCACTCCTCTTCTCTTATCTTCTTTGTTCCTAAGATAGACTGATTTGGTATACTCTTTCTGTAAATTCGATAATGAGTCATATTGTTCTATCTTATGGGTCATCTTATAGGCAACTTCATCGATTTCTTTAACGAATCTTACAACACCTTCGGGATGGTCGTGAGTCATGTTGGATGTTTCTACAAAAGACCCCCCTAGTACTACTTGCGATAACCTAGGGTCTATGATTGAATTAATGTCCTCGACAATCATGAAGTCTACGACATAGGTGAATTTTCTCACGAAGACATGCATCCCTTTAATCCGTCCTGTGAAATTGCTAATTCCTCCATTTGCGTTTTCCCTAGGGTCAAGTTATCTCCTCATGATCCAATTGTACATCATTCGGGTCATGATATTAAGAGGAGAGTTAAGGTCAATGTAAGCTTTCTCGATATACACGTGTCCAATATTGCATGGTATCAAAGTCGTATTGGTCTTCCTTCTACAATGATGGGGTTTCGTAGAAATATTAAAGGGACTGGGCCACACATGGGGTATCTGTGGTAGGCAAGTTCACTCCTATTCGGGAATATGTCAAAATACTCCACCTCTTGTACTACCGGTTCGGGTTCCTCCTTATGGGAATTGTCATCCTTTGGGATTATCTCAATGAACATTACGTCGCCATCTTCCTCTTTGGTGCAAACGAGTTCAGCGTTGGGCGATTGAGGAACCAATCTGAGCGATTCGAATAGTGAATTGAATTTGAGGACTTTTTCGGTGATGAATGCAATTGATGGATCGGGTAGTGTAGAAGAGTCAGAATGGTTTTTCGGGTTGTTTCTCATTTCTTCCTTATTCTCTACGGTTTTGTTGTCATGGGAATCGCTTTGTTGCTTGGGATGGATCGTGATGGTGTTTATCGAACTGTGAATTTGTGTTGAGCATTGCGGGTCCATTGTTGGGTAAGAACGAGCAGACAAAACTAGGGAAGTGCTCAGTTTCAGGTTCTTAACCGTATTCCTAGGTAGTGGGTTCGCTATTCGGTCGGTGATAGCTTTCAACACGGTGTCAATTTTGTTGGTCATCTTGTTGATGATTATTCTAGGGTTGTATAGGTTTACTTAGTCAAAACTAAGGATGAGGTCTTTGATGTATTTCTTTTAAGTTGATTCATAATCAGTTTGATGTAAAAATTAAAACTGTTAGGTTTAATAATGTAACTGAATTTGTTAATAAGAAATGAACACCATGTTTTGTGATTTGGGAACAGTGCATCAGACCTCTTGTGCTCATACACCTCAGCAGAATGGAATAGCTGAAAGGAAACATAGACACTTGCTAAATGTTGCAAGGAGTCTTATGTTTTAGGGGGAATTCCTTTAAGATTTTGGTCTTATTGTGTTCTAACTATTGTGTACCTTATAAACAGGCTGAATGATAAATCTCCTTTTGAGTTGGTTCATAAAAAGAAACCTAATCTTTCTCACTTTAGGTGTTTTGGCTGTTTATGTTTTCCACTATTTTAAATAATACTAATAAAAGATCTTTTAGGTCAAAAAATGTTTTTTATTGGTATACTCACCACTAATAAGAAAGCATATAAACTTCTAAGTATGGATTCTAAAAATGTTTTCAATTCAAGAGATGTAAGATTTTATAAGAACATTTTTCCTCTTAAATAAAAAACATATGATATAAATGATGTGGAAAATATAAGTGAAGTTCATCACTTGAAGTTTTCTGATAGTAAAATGCTTTAAAGTCCCAATGATGATGGGAAGGATACATCAGTTGAGGATGGTAGTATGCAACCTTCTTTTGATATTGCAGATTCTGCACAAGGTATGTATCAAGAAGGATGGCATTCTGCAACCCATATTGATGACCAAAACTGGTATGAGGGTAATGTTCTTAATAATGATCCTTGTCCAACTCAAATGGTTAATAATATTGATGATGTGCAGACACCTAGGTTAGGAAGGTCTACTAGGCAATCTAAGTTACCTGTGAAATTAAATGATTATGTGCTTAGTTCTAATGTTAAATATGGGATTGAGAAGTATGTGAATTATTCTAAGCTAAAAGGTGATAATATGTGGTTTGCTACTACTTTAAATAAATATGTTGAACCAATTTGTTTAAGTGATGCTTTGTCTGATTCTAATTGGGTAGAGGCTATGAATAATGAAACTGAAGATCTTAATAGAAATAACACTTGTACTGAATGTGATTTACCTCATGGGAGGAAACCTATAGGGTGTAAATGATATGGAAAATTAAGTACAAAGCCATTGGTGAGGTTGAAAGGTACAAAGCCTGACTTGTGGCTAAAGGGTTTAACCAGAGGGAATGTTTTGATTATGATGAAACTTTTAGTACAGTGGTTAAAATGGTAACTGTTAGATGTTTAATTAGTATTGTTGTGTGTAATTTTTAGCAACCACTTAACAATTTGGATGGTAACAATGTATTTATGTATGTGTGAGTAAAAAAAGATGTTAATAGTCATTACCCTAAGTATCTGATAGGAGTAATAAGAATAAAGTGTGCGAGTTAAACAAGTCATTGTATGGCTTAAAATAGGCTCAAAGACAGTGGAATGCAAAGCTAACCACTGCCTTGATTGAGCATGTTTTTTAGCAAAGCAATTTCGATTATTCCTTAGATGTGAAAAAGAAAGGAACTATGTTTGTTGCCTTGCTAGTGTATGTTGATGACATTGTTATCACTGGAAATGATGAATTTAAAATAAAGTCTTTTAAGAAATTTTTAAGTTCTAAGTTTCTTATAAAAGACTTGGGTGAGTTAAAATATTTTCCAAGAAAATTACTTAAAAATGAAAAAGGTTTGTGGCAGACACAAGAAAAGTATTGTTTAGAGTTCTTACATCAATATGGATTCTCGGCTGCCAAACCCGTGGATATTCCTTTTCTTGAAAATACCGTTTTGAGTCATGTTGAAACTGAAAAGGACAAATTTCTTAAAGATTTTACAAATATCAAAAACTTGTTGGGCAACTTATCTATTTTACTCATACTAGACCAGAAATTAGTTATGTGATTCACTACCTTAGTCAACACATGCATAGTCCTTTGAGTGCTTTGAGGGTTCTGAGGTACTTGAACGGTTCTCCTAGTCTTGGTCTGCAGTTCAACAAGTATTCTGATTTAAAACTCAAAGCATATACTGATGCAGATTGTGCTAAATGTCCTAAGACTAGAAAGTCTGTTACTGGATATTGTGTTTTCTTAGGTAATTCTCTTATATCTTGGAAAAGTAAAAAACAAGCCAAGTATGGCTTCTACCACATGTGAGATAATCTGGTTGGGAAATCTTTTACAAAGTCTTAGGTTGTCAGCTTTATTTTGTGATAATAGCTCAGCTATTCAAATAGCTGCAAATTCTGTTTTTCATGAAAAAATAAAACATTTTGAACCAGATGTTCACATTCTTAGAGAAAAAGGTATCTACGGGAATTATAAAGACTTTGAAAATTCATTCTGACTCTTAAACTGCAGATATCTTTACCAAGTGTTTGGGGGTTGTTCTGTATAAGTTGTTTTGCCAAAATCTTGGTCTATTTGATATGTTTTCAGGTGAAGGAGTTATAAGAGATAAGCAGAAAAAGGTTCAAGGCAAGCAGATTGTTGACACATCAGCTTGAGGGGGGTTGTTGAAGTATAAAGTCTTTTTTTTCCTTTGGACACTAGAAGTCAGAAGGACTAAAGGTGTCAATTTCTAAATATATTTGTGTTGTGGAAAAGTCTTTGAGCTGTTTATCATCTATCAAAGAGCTCAAGGACCTATGTGTAAATAGCTTCTATATAAGCTATCCACACTTAGGGTTTCTTCATTCACTCGTTTTACTCTTTCATATATCTTTGGTTTTCATCTCTCTTATTTGTAAAGCCTGTTAGTATTCTCCAAGTAAGTCCTTCCTCTGATAACAAGTGTGTCTTTGTCTTGTATCAAGATCAATCTGTTTGATCTTGCTTCTTGAGTGTTTAAGTGATTGCAGTGAGGATTGGATAGGATCCACCTAGTGGGGACTATCTCTTTTTATTTGTAATTTGTTTGGTGAGAACACAGTTGTAGACTCATCTTCTTGTATCTTTAAAAGTAATAAAAGTGCACAAGGGGTGGTTGGTTTGAGTGCAATCATGGTTCTTAAATTACATTTAAAAATAATAACATAAAAAGCACATAAATTAAAAATAAACTTAAACATAAAAAGAACAAAAAATAAATTACAATTAGGTGATTAAGTTCTATAAATGCACCACGATGTCTTGTCGAAACTCTCGGTGTGCACTTTTCTATCTCGAAATTCTTGGTTTTTCACCTAACTTGTAAACTCTCAATCGTTGGATCAAGTTCGTGAATGTTCGGAGTGTGGATTTACAAACATATTCTCTAAAACTCTTAACTTCGAATTTTGATCTTGCAATATCATTGGTTATAGTAATATTATAACAACAAAACCTGATTATTTCACGAGTTTGATTTGGTAAGCACGTGTTGTGGTTGTCGTAAAATTCCGCACAACGACCTGTGTAGGACTCCGAAAGGTCGTTCAATATCTTTTCGTGCACTTTCTTAGACTCATTTAAACTTTAGTGTTTTTTCATCCATTGCAATTGAATACGTTTTGACAAGCGTAGCCATGTTGGATAAATACCGTCGGCGAAATATTAACCTTTTTTGTATGTTTTCCCGTTTACTACAAATGGAGCTTCCAGAGCTCTATCGGCAAGAACATCATCAAATAACGGGGAACCATACAACACATTGAGTCGTGTTTTCCCCGGAAACCCCGAAAATCTGCATGCCAAATCCAACAACTTTTGATCGGCAATAACCGTTTCCAACATAAGATTGTAGTATTTTATGATCGCGTCTTTGACCATGTAAGGACTTTGACAGTTTCTCAAATTTCAATGCATACAATCAAACTCCCGGACATTCCACGGGAGTCCATGTTTTTCTTCGTGCAATGCATATATATTTTCAATATCCTCTGAAGTGGGCTTTTTAAAAAATTCTTCTACGTATAAAATATATACGCATTTAGTAAAGTTCTCTAAACATTGTCGTGAACAATGTTCAGCAATTTGCAAGTACTCGTCAATGCATCGGTTGTTATGTCGTATGCCAATTGGCGTATGGCGGATGCGCACTTTAAAATAGGACCAATACTTAAACAACTGATAGCATTGTAACGTTGTTTAAAAAAATAAAAGTATTCGGGAAGATGGTGGGCATCATAATTTGTAATATCATTGACTATTTTTAAAAAAAATCATAATTTGTAATATCATTGGATATTTTTTTTTTAAGTGTAGAACTCGTACGAACCTTCCGTACCAAATTTTTCTTTCGGTATTTAGAAAGAGTGTCTTCGTCGCCAAAATAGCCTCATGTAGCCGTGTTCCGCCTCTCTCGTCATAGTGGTATATAAGTCCATTTTTTTAATAGCTGAATCCCGATCCCCCGTCTTCTTGATTATCAAAGCTAGAAAATGTTCATAAGCAACAAAAACTCACATATATTGGCTCCAATAGTTTCAAAAATAAATATCTGTAATGATCAAAGTTGTTGGGGTTCATGTGCCATTTTTTGAAAGAAAATATAAGTAGTGTTGAAAGGTGGAAGATAATATTGCAAGTGTGTATAAAATTTGGATAATTATAAGAAGTATTTAATATGATTTTTAAACAGAGTAAAAAATTTGAAAAAAAAGAAAAGAAATGGCTAGTTTTATACCAAAATATCAAAAATACCCTTTTTACCGTCATAAAATGTTTAAAAGATCTTTCAGCATGAGCTGGTCCGATCAGTGCGAGAAAATTTAACGCCAAACCCGATGTCGTTGGCGCGAATAAAATGTGAGCTGAAGGCCTGAAGCCATAGCGACACCACACCGACGTCTCTAACAATAAATAATGGTATTGTTTATATATAGTCAAAGTAATGTTTAAAAAGAATGGACTTCGCTACACGTAGGATTATGTGTATTTTTTTAACGAAAAATTGCGGGAAAAGCAAGCAAGCGTGTTCCATGAATGGATAAATTTGTTTAAAGATTATATTGTGAATTTGGGGAGGTGAAGGTGGTTGGGAGAAACGAACCCAAATATATTGTTGATCCTTTGACCTGCATCGGATTCATATTCATATCTAAAAAAAACATACTACATATATATTTAATGAATTTGTTTAACTAGACATGACTTTTTTGAATGATAAATAAATTATAAAGTCTTGATTCTAATTCACACTTTGCGTGTAACGCACTGTGTTCGCGTGAGTCATGCAGTTTAAATCTCATCACCCATGCATTCACTTGTTTTCATCACCATTTTAATTTGTTTGTATTTTACTATTGATCTATATTAGTATATTGGTAAAGTTACGATGAAGATTTTCTATACATGCATCTGCTATATATAATAAAAACCGTTCCTGCTCTTTGAAAGAATGGTTATTATTGTTCATCAGGATAAAGATAGAGATATGACACATTGTATCTTCATGGATATGATTGAATTTAAAAGCATATGTTCACGTACGTATATCAGTACATGTGCCTTATTGGATTAAAACTTCATCGAATCTAGTAAAAGACTATTATTGTCCATACATTAGTGTCGGTAGTCTCCAAATGTTGATTATAGCTCAAAATTTCATTATAGACCCAATATTTGTCATATACCCAATAAACCAATCCTAGTCACTCATTTTTTCATCAAAAATAAAAAAAACCCATTTTTCGCATTTTGTTAAAAATTAAATATCTCACACACCGTTAATCGTTACGCAAAACAAAACATATCATCGCGACGAGAATTAAATTATCTTTCTATAGAGGAAGGCGAACTATTACTTTCACGAACATTTTTTAATGATTTTATGAAAGTCATATACGATTTTATTGAAATCATAACTCCCTCCGCCTAAATAAGTGTCCACTGTTGATGTTGAAGTCATTCTTTCTTACGCAACGTTTGACCTAATTATTTTCTTCTTGATTATATAATACTGATTTAAAATAATATTTATGAATTCTGTTTTAAATGTATTTTCTTGATATGGTTTTTCGATTAATTATTATATAACACAAACAAAACTAATTTAAGGTCAAAGTTGATAGAAAAAGTACCTTTAAAACAATAGTGGACACTTATATAGGACGGAGAAGTATGATTTATGAAACCATATATGATTTTATGAAATCATATATGATTCGTATGACGAATCATATATGATTTTCGCAATTCGTGACTGAAACAAAATTGGAAAAAAGTTCGTCGGAATCACAAATCATATATGATTTTAGAAAACAATATGATACTTTCGCACATTCGTGACGTGAAACAAAATTGAAAAAAAGTTCGTTAGAATCACAAATCATATATTATGATTTTATGAAATCATATATGATTTCATGAAATCATTATATGATTCGTTATACGAATCATATATGATTTTCTCAATTCGTGACTGAAACAAAATTGAAAAAAAGTTTGTCGGAATCACAAATCATATATGATTTTATGAAATCATATATGATTTTATGAAATCATATATGATTCGTTATACGAATCATATATGATTTTCGCAATTCGTGACTGAAACAAAATTGAAAAAAAGTTCGTTAGAATCACAAATCATATATTATGATTTTATGAAATCATATATGATTTCATGAAATCATATATGATTTCATGAAATCATATATGATTCGTTATACGAATCATATATGATTCGTTATACGAATCATATATGATTTTCGCAATTCGTGATTGAAAAAAAAATCAAAAAAATTTTCCTCGAAAGTATATCGTGTCACCCGTCTACTGAAAGATAAAAAAATACTCGTCGCGATGGTGTATTTTTTGTCGTGTGACGATTTACCGTTTGTAAGATATTTTATTTTTAAAAAAGAGGTGGAAAGTGGGTTTTTTTATTTTTGATGAAAAAATAGATGGTTAAGATTGATTCATTGGATCTATGACAAATAATGAGTCTATGTTGATCTTAACTCTCACTATATATGTCTATTATTAGTTTTGTCAATTTGTTCACCAAACACACTAGATTGGCTCATACCAAAAAGAATAAAATGTCTACTATATTGGCTCACCTAATTACGTACGAATTGGTTCTAATTTTATGTAACAAGTCAGAAAGTGAAGCTCATATATGTTTTTGGGAAAAAGATCCTCTCATTCAAATGAACATGAGAGGTAATGTTGTGTTTTATGAGATTGTACATTTGAATTAAATAATCAAATGTACAATCACATAAAACACAACATTACCAAATGTACAATCACATAAAACACAACATTACCTCTCATGTTAACATGAGAGGATCCTTATCCATGTTTTTGAAAAGACAAAATGATATCATACCAACTAATATGAGAAAATGGAGAAACACAAGTTTACATAAAAAGTAGTAACTTTGATGCTCATCCGACAGCATCACTAAATTGAGTTAGATGTACTTGAAAATTGGCTACCCAAAATTAAGACTTGTCTTTTAATTTGCAATTTTACCAAGTAACAATAAATGTTAGTACAAAAAGCGTTATGGGTTGATAAGATGAATCTAGATGATTGTTGGGTAGGCCTAATAAGAGAGATCTTGTATTAAATCAAGTGAGTGAAATGAGTTCCTGCACAATCAAAGGTAAACCGTTAGTCTTAACGTGGGGACGGACCTTACGATTGAACTCCGGTGTGAGAGTAAGTACGCATATTTGTCAGAGAAGTGTCAGAGTATGTGTGTGAAATATGATTAGAGAATTGTCCTTTGTGGGGTGCCAGAATACCCCTATTTATAGGTGAGCCAAATATTAGGTTTTCATAGTATTTCGCTTATTTCTGTTAGTAAGCCGAAGTGGGACCCTTATCGGGTAAGGGTCCGCTTATAATCGTGACTTGCGGACTTAGGCTCTCCTAGCGGACTTCCGCTGTCTTACGAAAGTGTCTTCTGGAAGCCTTCCGTCCGTCTTGACGCTTCCGGACCGTAGCCCGTTAGTCTGGGCTTAGCTTTGGTCCATTGCACTTTGTAATTGCTTTATTGGGCTCGGGCCCATGTATAATATATGGTCCAGGCCCAGAGGCCTGTTATACATGTTACACGTCATCAAGTCCCCCCAGTCTAGTGTGTTTATTGCGTGCGATTTTGATTGCGTGCGGTAGATATTACTAGACTCAGGTTCCGGTATTCCTTGTATTTTTTGCTTCCTCCGTGCTTGTCTTTCCGCGACGTTCTGTTGCCTTTGTTAGGTGGGACGTTAGTGACGTTGTCTTTTTATGGCCTTTCACCTTCTGGCTGATTTGACTGGTTATTCTACTGTTCAACTTCATCCTATCTTATTAACTTTCATCTTGGCCATTGACTCGGAGGTCATAGCCACGTAGAAGCATCTGTGGAGCTTGCACTTACTATACCGAGGGTATAAATATTTGGTGTGGTTTTCACTGTTTCCTTTTTCATCTTCTCGAATTATAATCACCATTGTTAGAAAGTTCTTCAAGCTTTTTAAACCTGTTCTCTTTGTGCCCTATTTCGAAGATTTTTAGGTTTTCCAGTTAGCCCCAATTTCTTTGTCTTACTTTTATCATGAGCAGTATTACACAGAAAAAAGTCGGTTCTTACTCTAAAAGCTCTAAAAAAAATTGTGAAACGTAACATATTCCTGAAGAAGTCATCCGCAATTGCCTACCCAAACCAAACAATTCATGAAATTGCCTAACTGGATAAAAAAGTTAATATACTAGATTCTTCGAGTATGCCAATTTTCGATTACCACTTTCCACTTTTCTTGTTAATGTGCTCAGACACTACCACATCCATATATCCCAACTGTCCGTTATTGGTGCGGCCAAAGTGTCTCATTTTGAGATCCTTTGTCGTGTTCACGGTTTTGAACCAACGGTTGGGTTGTTTCGTTGTTTTTATGTTAATTCCAAAAACAAAGGCTGGATGTCGTTCAGTAAACGCCAGGGGAATGATGCCGTGTGTTACACCAAACCGTTAGACTCATTGAAAAGCTGGAATGATCGTTTCTTTTGGGTCGACGCTTTTGCTTGTCTTGCCTCCTTTCCGTGGAATACTAGCAAAAGCGCGTCAAAAGACCCTTTTCCCAAGTCTTCCCAATATAATGCGGAACATTATGCTACCCTTGTTGCGTATCCGGCTCCTTTCCACAAGTATCCGGAACCTTTCCTTTGCTTAATAGGAATTAGTCGTAACTATACTTTGGATGAAGATACTTACCCCCAATTTCTGCGTGATAACAATGAGGGTGGGTGCTTATTGTTATATCTTACTTTGTTTTTTGCCTTTCAGTACTTTTGTTCGGACCGTTTTTATCTTGTCTCTTTTTGTAGAAATGGGGATTGCTTCTCGTTTATCCAAACTGCCTGATCCTACAAGGTGAGGGGTTAGTGAGGCAGCGTGCTAAAGGTACCAAAGTTTGTTTGGATACCACTGTGGGGCGTGTTGTTCCGCTCTTACCGGTTGCTCCTGCTCGTGCCTCAAGCGAGCTAGAGGCAAATGTGGACAAGCTTTTTGACGAAGGAGGCAGCGGTAGTCATGCGGAGCAGGGTGATTCTGTGAGTGTGGCAATGGCGTTGGTATTAATCCGAAATGTTAGTGAAACTGTGGAGATTTGTTGCTCTGAAGACGCAAGCTGTTAGCAACCAAGGCGTCAAAGAAAAAGGAAAACGGTTGTTTCTGATGCCGTGAACCACACCCCCCCTAAGAAGTTAAGGGAAGATCACGGAACTTCAACTGGGCCATCTGTTGCTGGTAAATCTAGGTTCGCGCTCCAGAGATTACTTGCTGGAGCTGTGTTGAATCCGGAGGTTGGGTTGTGGCCTTACCTACCCTACCCTTTATTACTTCTTCTGTGTCCTGACACCAGAGCGAGAGGATTTGGGATCAAACTAACTTTATGTCGGGGCTAACCTCCGAACACATTAACAACTCCTCCAAGTTTTTTTCTCCATATCTATCAAACTCTTCTCACATTCAGGTGCATAATATTGCGGAATCTGAAGTTTGATTCTTTGCCAGGCCCTTTCCTACTTTTGATGACAATGACGACTACCGTTACCATCATTCGTTGACCCGACGTACCACTTGATAAAGGAAAAATTTGTCGAGTCTTCTTTTTGTTGGTGGTTTCTTCTCTGGGTCTGAGCATACCGTATGTGGCTTTTTCTGGCCTACTGGTAGTAGACTTCATTGTTGGCGTATCCGTACTGTTGTTAGCCCTGACACGGATCTTCAGAAAGTGTACGTACCCCAATGGAGTGTCACCAATGGTTCTTGCTTAGATGATGGTCGTACTTGTCGCGAGATGGTGGATGAGTTTGCTCCTCCTAAGTTTTTTGCTTCAATCCGTGGGATGGAACACGATGAACTTATTATTGGTTTATTATTATTATTTACTATTACTACTACTGTTATTATTGTTGTTGTTATACTTAACTTGATTTAAGATTCCTTGACGATACGATCCAAGTGGGAATGATCCACTTTGAAATGTTGAGAGTATGGTATTTTTGGTATGTACTTACGGAATGGATATTCTTTTGATTTTACCACATAATATCCTCTTTTTGATGTCTTAATAGGTTTATCTTTTTTGATTTTATTGTTAACGATGATAGGAGGTGGTGGATCTTCTTGAATTCTCGGAGGATCGTTGGACTTTCTACTCCTGGTGAATACGACATTCACATGCTCGTTGTGATCTTGAGGAGGAGGTGATGGTTCAGTCCCATCAGTTTGTTCTGAAGATACGTTTTGTGATTTATGTATCTTTGACCATCCAAGAATTTAGTGATTGATTTTTCGAAATCGGTTTTAGATTGAGGTTCTAGGTTGACGAGTTCAGACTTTTTGTTGGGTAAAACACAAGTGGTTTTACCATCGTCTCTAAAAAGTTTATAATGAACAGTTCTCATGTTACGGATACAGCTTGAAATCTTCGAGATCATTTTTCACAACATTATTTAAATCTGTGAGCAATTTCTCAGAATCATTATGATCATGATGAGATTGGTGAGAATACAAATCATGAGATTTTTTGTTTTGATAAGCTTCGGGTTGGATGAAATTTACTTCATGATGTTCACACATCGGCGTGTCATTGTTCATGTGGTTTTTAGAAGTGTGGTTATCTCTAAGGTCATAATATTTGTTACGCATATCTTGTAATTCTTCTTTTAGGCTTATAAATTGAGAATCAATTTTTATAGTTAGAGCTTCTAATTTTTCCATTAATCGAGAATTATCATTATTACTATCACTTCCATCGGCGAAGCAACAGATCTTTGAAGATGTTCGTTTTGAGATTTAGTGGACCAATCAAGTTTGAAAAGGAATTTGTCCTCAAGATATTTAAAAGCTTGATTCAGACTTTTGCAGAGAAAGATTCCTCCAGCAGTTCCGTCAAGAATTTCTTGAGTGGGATCGTCTAGACCGTCATAAAATATTTGAATAATAGCTCCTTTGGTCAGAACATGCCCATGACATTTTCGAAGCATGTTCTTCAGTCGTAACCAAGCGTCGGTTAGACTTTCACATACATTTTAAGAGAAACTTCTGATTTCAAGTAAAAGACGGTTAAATAACGAAGGTGGAAAGAATCTATTTATAAAAACTCTTATCATTTGTTTCCACGATGTTATAGACTCTTCATTAAGTTTGTTAAACCAGGTTTTAGCTTCATCACACAAGGATAGTGGAAACATCAAAAGCTTGACAACTTCACTTTGAGTTTCACCATATTTGAACATGTCGCAGATTGCGAGAAATTCACGTATGTGGTCATGCAGATCGGCTCGCTGAATACCATCGAATTTATTTTCCAAAATCATTTTCAAGTGAGTAATATTGATAACAAAGTTGTCATCAACAATGGGTCGAACAATAGCAGAACTAGGAGTTGGTGCTACATTCTTAGCACTTTTCTACATGGGTTGATCATCAGGATCGAGAGTTATTATTTGTTGGGTTTCGACATCCTCTTTGAATTTATTTAAGACGAAAAATTCATTAACGAAGGAATGTTGAGTTGAATATTTGAGTGATTCGATCTCGATGAATTCTTTTTGGATAATTTTAATTTTACAAGTTTTTGTTATTAAATCTTTATTCAATTTATATACTAGACTTACGGGCTGTTTTCCAAAAGATCATGGATTTATACATACGTTAAGTATTTTACAAAGAGACATTTTTATATTATATAATTAAGGCTAGTAGGATAATCTTTAAAATATAGTAAATAATTTTTATTTATATAAAAATAAGGATAAATGGATAATTGATTATTGTTTTTTTAGATGGATAAGTTATATATTTACAAATTTACAAGGCTTATAATCAGATAATTATAAAACCTAAGAATAGCAGTTTGGTTTTTTTGAAGGGACTGAATTTAATCAGTTAAGAAACAAGTTTGATCACAGGGTAAGTTCGGCGCACTCCAAGTTGAGTGGCGTACTTACAGGCACAGAAGGAAGATTTTTAGAAATTAAACACGTATAAGAAAATAAATAGCACCAAAAACAAGCGACAAACTGATAACAACTTAAAACAATTCCCTGGCAGTGGCGCCAAAAACTTGATGTGTGTTTTGCAAGCTTTAAATTTATAATACTAGAAATACCGATTTTTACTAAAAACACAACACTCGGGCAAGTATACCCTTTCGTGTATAGTATAGTTTTAGGTAAGTCCAGGTCATCTCAAGAGAATTGAATTTTTCACAGTTTATAATTAAGGTGCTAAGGTCAATATGATTGTCACGGATCAAATTAACCACAACGTGTATATAACGAATATTGTAAAGAAAGCAATAAAAGGATGATGGAAGCAAGGAATTAAAGTATGTTTTTTAGGCAACGATCACTAAGATAATGGGTATTTAGGATAATGTTTATAAGTTTAGAAGTAAAGCTAACACAAGTTACAAATCCTTTCGGCCTTTAAATGTAACTAGTGATTATATTGATTAATAACAATAAATTCTTTCAGCCTTTATAAGTTATTATAACTAATATAATAAGTGGAATGATAGAACGCATATATAAAGAACCATTTCGACCTATATTCTTATATAAAATATGTTTTACCAATTCAATAAACACATATTCAAACGCTCCATATCAAAGATCACATATCGCCCAAACAAACACAAGATGACTACTCCATGATCAAAGAGATGAAACTCATAACAAACATATAAATTCCAGAATACTTCATATTAAAAGAGTTATAGAAATTATACCAAATGATTATAAGTTCAACGATTCGACAACTAGTTTTCCCAATCGAAAACTATTCTAAAACCCAATCTATCAATTCCTATCGTCCCGAACCCTTAAGTACTGTCACTACTCTTGAAATTCGTGATTAGATGGTGTGGAATGATGGGAGAGTTGTTATGGAAGTGTGCGTAAGAGATGGTGAAATCCTCCTCTATTTATAGGCTGGTCGAGGGAAAAGTGCGACACAATTATTTAAAAGTGCGGCGTTGATGTGTTTCAAAAGCTTTAAATTTATAAGACTAGAATTACCAATTATCAAATAGAAACACACGGGTAAAGTTTAACCCACGTATGTAGTATAATATTTTAGGTAAGATCAGGTCGTCCACATAGATTTGATTTGTGTTCGAATAATCATAGTGAAATAAACTTTAACAATTTTAAGATATATTTTGCTGGATTCAATAATGAGAAAGATGACTACTCGGATAGTCTTATATAATTCCTAAGCAATGGTGATGATTACGATCTCATATTCGAGGTTGTTTAATTTATAGAATTGTTTTCTCGTCAAAAAACATTTTCACAAATTAATGCGTTTAACTTAAGACTTATATTTAGTTAACTCGATCAAATGTGTCACTCAGATAATCCAGTTACTATTATATCAAATCTATTTTGTTTATCAAATAACCTAAGTTGATTTCTCCAACCAAACGATAAAGACCGTAGACAAATCTTTAAAACCATATAACATACAACGGGTCTTTCGACCTATACCGTTATAAGCATATAATCAAAGTTGATAATCAAAGTTGATAAGATAAGACACGATAAGGTTTCAACATAAGCTTAAGTTTAAGAAGATCGCAGTGATATCAAATGCTTATTTATTATATCAACATCACCATGTAGTCATGAGAGATTTAGCCTCTCATGGCTACGAAGTTCATAACAAAATAAAGTAGAGAAACAAGAAACATACTATGCTTGGGTAGGAAAATAGATTAAACTCCACCCTTTACGAGTGTTGGATTTTTACTAAACCTTTATTTTCTAAAATCTAGGATATTGTTCTTCGTTCTTCGTTCTTCGTCTTCGAATTCAGGTGTTGGTGAAGATATTTGAGAGAGATTGATGTAATGAAGAATATGAGGGATGCTTCAAATGGCTTGATTTTCGTCTCTATTTATAGGCTGAGAAGAGGTCGAAGTGTGGTGTACATTCTAAAATGTACGGCGTACTTAGCTTAAGTCGGTGCAAATATCATTAATGTTGCTAGGAAGCGCGACGCACATTCTTGGAAAATCGGCGTACTTGAGCGTATTTACTAACTTCATTTAATTCGTTGATAAGTGTGGCACACATACAGATATGTGCGGCTTACTTTTGTGATTTTTGGCTTTTGTCTTTTCTTCTCTTCTAACTTGTCTTCCAATAAGCATAAACACTTGTATTTTGGACTTTTTGAGCTCGGGGTGTCTTCAAGTGAACCTGCACATATTTCGTGCTATTAAGTATCAAAAGTTTATGAGAAATGATGAAATATATACAAATAACGCCGCCAAAAACATGTATAATTTAGGCGTTATCAAATCCCTCCACACTTAGCTATTGCTTGCCCTCAAGCAATCAAAGCGAGAAAACAAGATCATTGACGTGGATAAAAATTAGATTTAATAAGTGTTTACTGATTTTAATAACTTTTCAGGCATAGACATATAACAGAGCACCTCACATAAGGAATGTGTTAGATTTATATTTACTCAAGTCACTCAGATAGGGTTTATATTTGTAAAGTCACTAAATTGCACAGTCATAATCTAGATAGCTATCATATGCTTGTACAAGACACATAAACATGCCCGTTACGGCGTGAGCACCTAGACAAAATCTCAAATAGGCAAAATGTGATAAAATGATGATGAGTAACATGTACCGATTCCTTGTGCCAAAACTTAAGCCTTATACTTTGAACTTTTATTTCCTTTTCTCTTTTTTGATACCAAATGATAACTAAGGCAGGCACGAAACTTCTTTTATTGAGCCTTTTTCTTCAATTTTGGATACTTTAGTGGGATAGCGCTAAAAGGGAGTGCTGCAGATACAGGAGTTATATGGGATTTATGTTACCTCTTATCATACGATTTTGTCTATAAATTAACCTCACTGCGGTCTAGTAAATGATGATCAAGCACAAGTTCTAGAGCTACTAAATTACCGGCTCACTCATATAATTTTCAACCAATACCAATGCTCCAGAAAAGACGACAAACTACAAGTACACAGCCGTAACGACGGATGAGACACTTGCAATTGCATTTAAACCTTAACCCGAGAAAGCTAAAGGCAATAATTATCTTAGGTATCAAAGATGGATACCTGAATTTCTTAAGATTTAAATCCTTATAATTTAGTGGACTGATTTTATGCTAGTTATAATGTCAATCCAGTTGGATTTGCCTTACTGATTACAAGGCAAACATGGAGGGATATGATTAATTTTTCCTATTTGGCTTCCCTCCACACTTAAGTTGAACATTGCCCTCAATGTGAGAACTGATAAAAATAGAAATAGGGAAAATTAAGGAAAACGGTACTTCCCAGGGCATAATATGATATAACTGTGAGAGCTTGTCTTTGAGAAAATGCCATAATTTTCCTATCTATAATGTTACCTGCAAAAGAGTAAACAAACAAAACATACAAAAAGAAAAATATTTTTTGGTTATATATATATATATATATATATATAAGGAGGAATCCTCCTTACTTAAGATAAAGCACGGGTTGCCTCCCGAGAAGCGCTTAATTTTTAAGAGAGTCATTAGCTAGACTCGTACTTCTGAAGATTAGTTTTTGTGATAGAAGGGAGTAGACTCTCCTTTGGTCCATTTTACTTCTAATGGAAAGACTTGAGTCGAAGCCGTAACAATGAACGTCTTGCCGATCTTTACCATATAGATTTCAACATAACCGGATGAATATTGATGTTTAATACGTATGGTCCAAGCCATCGAGATCTGAGTTTTGGCTGTTTGAATTTGTACTTAGAATGGAATAACAACACTTTGTTTCTGTTTTTGAACTCTTTTCTCATTTTGAGTATTCTGCCGTGCCAGACTTTGGTTCTTGCTTTGTATAGTCGAGAGTTTTTGTACACTTGATGTCTGAGTTTGTCTAACTCGTGTAACTGGAACATTCTTTTCTCGCCAGCGGCGATGAGATCTGGATTACAGTTTTTTAGTGCCCAGTATGCACGGTGTTCGATTTCAAAAGGTAAATTGCAGTTTTTTTGGTATAAGAGTTTGTAAGGTGTGGTTCCGGTTGGTGTTTTGTAAGCGGTCCTAAAGGCCCACAAAGCATCATCGAGCTTTCTTGACCAAACAGATGGATGATCTTTAACTGTTTTTCCAAGGATTCTTTTAAAGGCCCTGTTAGTATTTTCAACTTGTCCCTATCGTTTGAGGATGATATGATGTAGAGAATAGATGGGTAACTCCATATCTTTTCATGGTTTTTTCCATTATTTTATTGCAGAAATGAGTTCCTCGGTCACTTATGAAAGCTTTGGGCATTCTGAAACGACAACAAAGGTTTTCAAAATGAAAATAACAAACTCTGGCATCATTTATTTGGGGAAGAGCTTGAGCTTTACGGCATATTTAGATACATAATCTACACGACTCTAAGGAAGATTCCGAATTTGTATGATTCGGGGAATGGTCCCATAAAATAATCGATACCCCCATATGTCAAAAATTTCGCACAACGTTTAAATTCTAATATAGTAGCATTTCATCATGTTTAGATATATTCCTAATTTTTTGACATGCTTCGCAAAGGCGAACTAGAGTATGAGCTTCTGTGATGATGTCGGCCAATAAAAGCCTGAGTCAAAGATTTTTTTTAGCTGTGGTGTTTGGTCCATAATGTCTACCGGTAGGTCCATGGTGACCTTGATAAAAAATGGTACGAGTTTCTGGTCCTAAGACACAGCGTCTGATCATACCATCTAAATATACTTTGAAAAGGTAGGGGTCTTCCCAAAGTAGTTTTTGAGGTCAGAGAATAATTTGTTCTTTTGCTGGTACGTCATCCATTTAGGTATAATATCATCCACCAAATAGTTTGCAAAGTCTGAGAACCATGGTGTGCCATTAATGGCTATTTCCATAAGATTTTCTCGAGGAAAGTTATTGTCGAAATGACTATCATCACTTGTCTCATCATTATCAATTCGAGATAAGTGGTCGGCGGCAACATTTTCTGTACCTTTTTTGTCTTTTTATTTCGATATCAAATTCTTGCAATAGCAAAATCTAACGTATAAGACGTGGCTTAGCATCTTGCTTTTTTAATAGGTGTCTCAAAGTTGAGTGATTGGTGTAGACAATTGTTTTGGATAATATCAGATAGGGTCGGAATTTGTCGAATGCAAAGACTACAGCCATCAGTTCTTTTTCAGTAACCGTTTATTTTTGCTGATCTGCATTAAGGGTTTTGCTTGCAAAATAGATGGGATAAAAGTGTTTTCCATCCTTTTGCTCTAAGACCGCTCCAATTGCGAAATCACTTGCATCACACATAAGCTCAAATGGAAGGTTTCAATTCAGGCTTACGATCACATGAGTACATGTGAGTTTTTATTTTAATGAATTAAATGCTTTGTGACATTTATCATTGAATTCAAATGGAGTATCTTTTTCAAGCAACTTAGTTAAGGGACGGGTAATTTTTGAGAAGTCTTTGATGAAACGTCGGTAGAAACCGGCATGTCCCAGAAAACTTCTAATGCCTTTGACATTAGTGGGGGGTGGAAGCTTAGAGATTACGTCAATTTTGGCTTTGTCAACTTCAAGGCCTGCACCGGACCCTTTGTGTCCAAGCACAATTCCTTCTTTAATCATAAAGTGACATTTTTCCTAGTTAAGGACAAGATTTGCATCTTTGCAACGTTGAAGCATTTTATCGAGGTTATTTAGACAGTTATCGAAGGAGTCTCCAAAGACAGAGAAATCGTCCATGAATACTTCCACTGATTCTTCGATCATGTCATGAAAGATAGCCAACATGCACCATTGAAAAGTCGTGGGAGCATTACATAAACCGAAAGGCATTCGCTTGTAAGCGTATGTTCCGAAAGGGCATGTGAAGGTTGTTTTTTCTTGATCCATAGGATCGATTGGTATTTGAAAATATCCAAAAAAACCATCGAGGAAACAAAATTATTTATTTCCTACGAGTCTTTCTAACATTTGATCCATGAATGGCAAAGGAAAGTGGTCCTTAGCGGTTGCTTCATTGAGTTTACGATAATCGATGCATACTCGCCAACCCATAATGGTTCTTGTTGGGACAAGTTCATCTTTTTCGTTTGTGACTACTGTAATACTACCTTTCTTGGGTACACAGTGGATGGGACTTACCCAAGGGCTATCGGCGATTGGATATATAATACCAGTGTCGAGAAGTTTCACCATTTCTTTTTTAACAACTTCTTGCATGTTCGGATTTAATCGTCTTTGTATTTGAACAACTGGTTTTTTTCATCTAAAAGTTGTATTTTATGTTTACAAAAAGACGAACAGATTCCAGGAATGTTTATGGTTTTCCAAGTAAAGGCTTGCTTGTGTCTTTTTAAAACATAGATGAGCTTATTCTTATTTTGCTCAGAAAGCTGGGATGATATGATTACAGGAAGAAAAGAGGGTTCTTCCAAGAATACATATTCGAGATGATTGGGAAGAGGTTTCAATTCAAGATTCAAAAGAGGATCTTCAAGAGACGTCTTGATCTTATAATCAGTGTTAAAGGTGATCTTTTCGAATGGCGGTTCTTCGGTGTCGGGTTCATATTCAGAGTTTCCTTCGATATTCATAGCCATGAATTCATCGAATTCAGCAAAAAGTTTTTCTTCGAGAATAGTTCCTTCGTTAGAATGAAGGATTTTACTTCCTTCATCGAGTAAAGCATCAAAATCTGCTTTTAAGATTTCATCAATAACGTCAATACTAGATCGAGTCTCTAGGTTAGGTTAGGACTTGATTCATCTATCTTTTTATTCAATCGAGTTGTAAGGGAAGTCTTGTATTCGTGAGATCAATCCTAGATCATTTGGAATCTAGTTGGGGTCTTGGAAAGCTTCCAAGGGGAAGGCTTGAGTAGTCCTAGTTGATCTAAGTGATCCTAGAGGTTAAGTTAAATCATAGGTTCTTAGGGGTGGATTCTGAGGGCGGAATACCGTAGGTAGTAACTCTTCTTTGTGAGCGCTGGTCTTTATTGAAAGCAGATGGAGTTAAATTATAATACGATTTATAGTCCAGCATAAGGATTATACTAGTGTAGTATCAGAGTCGTGGATTCGCAATTGGATGTACGAAAGGGCTAAACCCCCCTTCCCGAACCAGTATATATCGTGGTGTATCTCTCTCTCTATCTCCATCTATACTTTGTTTCTTTACTAAGCAGATTATGGAAATCGTAGAGGGGGGGGGGACTCACATTATTAAAAACATTGGTTTTCTACCTACAGGAAAGTCAATAAGCAAGAGTAGACAAGCTTATAATGTAATGACCAATAACATAAATCATTTCAAAGAAATTGTTGATTTAGCTTGGGAAAAACATACCTATGATAAATTTCGTGCACCAACTACTGAAGATATGATCGTGCTTTTGAAAAATTGTTTGATGCCTCTTGCGCTAAAGACACAATACGATAGTTTCAAATTTGTAAGTGAACTTAAACAAGAGATGTTTGCAGATTTAGAGTACGTTCAATCGCTTGAAAAAGATATTGATGAACTTGAATCTGACAAAGCTAATTTTTCAAAGATATATGATCTACTTCTCCAAGAGTGTGTCTCAAATGATGTTATGTGTTCTTATTTGCATTCTTTATCTGATTTAGATGCACATACTGAATTGCAATGTCTGTATCTTCATAAAGTCAAAGAATATGAATGTCTTGCAGAAAAGCTTTCTAAACAAACTGAAAATGTTAGTAAAGAAGTTTACAATGAGCTTTCACGAAGTTTTGCTAAACTAGAAAAACACTCGATTTCTCTTGAACTTGCTTTACAACAATGTCAAGAATAGATTAAAAATGATAAAATTTAGAAACAAAAAGAATCTTTTTCATTTCGAGATCAAAATGACCAATATTTCAAAATTCAAGATTTGAAAGCTCAATTGCAAGACAAGAACATCGCAATAAGTGGGTTAACAAAACTCATTGAGAAATGTAAAGGAAAATATGTGGATACTAAGTTTGATAAACCATCTATTGTTCGACAACCAAGTGCTCTTAGGATTTCAAAACCATCAGTTTTAGGCAAACCGACTCCTTTTTCAGACTCTCTTGAGAGAAAGTTTTTCAAAGACAAAGTCGGTTACCAAAACTAATATGTCAGATGGTTTATCAAAACCAGTCACTACACAAAGTTTACCTTAAACAGCAAGAAAAGCTGTAAGAAACACAAATGTGATTCAACCAGGAATGTATCGAATTTACACTAGGACAACACAAACTAAAACACCTCAGTTGCCTCAGACATTTAGGAATACTAATCCTTGTGTGACTACATCTACAGGAGTAATTCACAAAACTAATGTTAGCAGACCACAACTTAGGAGCACTCAAATGAAAGATAAGGTCATGCCAAACAATAGTCAAGTGAAGGATAAGAAGACTGAAGTAGAAGACCACCATAGGATTTCTAGTATTTCTAATCAAACAAAGTTTGTAACTGCGTGTATTGATAGTTTAAAATCAAGAACTTTGAATGTTAATGCTATTTGTGCTACTATGGGAAATGTGTGTTTGATTCGAATCATGATGCTTGTGTTTCTAAATATTTGAATGACGTGAATGCTAGAACTAAGAAGCCTAAAGTAGTGCCTATTAGTACTAGAAAACCCAAAAGT
>BQNB010098245.1:0-25203 GCA_026074375.1 Tanacetum coccineum
CACATAGTTTTGTCTTTTTAAGGAATACTTTTTGACTTGATCGAGCATTTTGCGCTCTAGCTTGCCCCTTAACTTATATAAATTTTAGCTTTTGCTAGTCTTTTATACAAGAAGCTTTAAAACGGGAATTCTAGCTTGAAAAAGTCAAGAGTTTGCAAGTTTCCATGATAGATTTTAAATATGCAAAGCTTGTTTTATTAGACTAAGCATTCGCGGATATTTTTATTAAAGATTTTAAATTTGCATTTTTAGGGTTAAAATTTTATAATTTAGGTTTATATGTCGCGTTTTTAAATTCCCGTTAACGTTTTCATGCTTAAATCATAATTGCTTTATTTGTTGCTTGCCTTTATTTGCTTTTGCATTTCATTATTAGAAATAGAATCCAAAATTAAAGATTTGAAATTATTCAAATCACACGATCACAAACTTAAACGAGATTCTCAAATTCACGCTTCGTCGGGATACGACTCGGGAAGATTTGGTCATCACTTTTCCTAAAGTGATTTTCATTTCTTAACGGAATACTACTCTTATTATTTGGTATTTGGTATTCTAGTTATATATATATATATATATATATATATATATATATATATATATATATATATATATATATATATATATATATATATATAATACTATATTATATATGCTATTTTGCTCGAATCAATTATAACACAAACACTAATTTATTCTTAACCGCAGTAACTAATACCTTAAACACAGTAATTCAAGAAGACTTTATCCAACATGAACAATCTAAATGAGGTTTAGACTTAGAGATGAGCAAAAATGAATCCTCTAGTTTTTCAATAAAACGCCAACTCAAACCTTTTATCAAACGCCTCTAGCCAATGCCGAAACTTCTTTCTATACCTAGTAATGATCATATTTTCACAACCCATCAAACAAAATTAATCACTTGACATAATCTGAGATTTACTATGATTTGAATCGCAGTAACAGGTATTACTCCCGTATTGGTCAAACTAAGTCAGAGGCCACTTTGTGTAAACGCATCCTTTCCCATTATGGGACATGCTTTACTTGAGATGCAAAACCCTTATATTGTTTTCATCAATATGATTAATGATCAAATTCATTGTTTCCCGGATTTACGATTGATCCTAATCATGTAACGGGTTTGACTCCCTTATTGATCAAACGAAGTCAAAGGTCACTTTGCATAAATGCATCATTTCCAGTTATGGATATGCTTTACTTTAGATGTGAAGCACTTAGATTGTTTGCATCAAGATGATTGGTGATCTCATCTATTGTTGATTATCATGGATTAAAGTCCAAGTAACTAATTGAGTTTGTAGTATATTAGAGGTTAATCATGCTTTGAATTTTCTCACCTCCTTACCTATAAATGTTTTACAAACTCACACATGTATTCCTCACATGTACAAGATATCTTACAAACTCCACATTTCTTCCTACAACACCTCCATACCATACTTCCTATAAACACTTATTTTAAATAATCTTATAAACATCCTTCCTAATCCTCTAAAACTTTTGTGGTGCAACCCGCCGCACATCAACATGTTGCCGCCACAACGATTACCTGTCTTTCTAGGAATTTTGTTGTATCGAACATCATCTTTAAGGAGTCGTTTGGCCGTTGACCATGAATTAAAATCCGTCTTGCCATCTTTATACCTTTAGAAGCTGGCATCCGTGGTTATACACTATCACTAACAAAAGCTTTGTATTCAGGTGCAAAACCAATTAAGCCTATGGCAACACAATATGTTAATAGAAAACATTACAAAATCAAGAAAGTGACACTGATTGTCATTGTGTGGTGTTTATTAGTGATAGTTCAAGTTTTAGTTCAATTTTTAAATTTATATTTTGCCGACTTAACCAAAAAAGAACACTTTAACGGGCACTGTACCCGGTCAGTGGTAGATTCGTGGTAAGTAGGGTGTCAAACACTTGAAGCGAGGTTAAATCTCTCAATTTATTTATATTTTGGTTATCTAATCTAAGTTAATCTAATCTAAGTCAAACCTATGCTAATCCTATGTTAGTTCTAATCCTAATTCTAATAGGTAAAAGAGGGGTTTTAGCCTGAGAGACTGGCACGGGTTTGGTTGGTGACTACAATCAATTCAAGACACATTAACCCACGCAAGCAAATTAACAGAAGATAAAAGAGTGGTCGAGCCTTATGATAGAAAACTGTATTAGCCATCAGTAATCCGATTAGAAGTTGGTTTGTTTATTCAGTGCAATGATTACTTATCTTAAAGAGGTATATCATTCTTAGACTTAAGCGGGACTTCATCCTAAGACCTAGACACGTTAATTCTGTCATAATTAAAGCATCTGATTAAAGCATCCTTATCACTTGATTATAATCTATCTTATGGATTAAAGCAATGGTGATCTTGATAAACCCTAGCTCATAGAGACTTTACCCACTTACCGCTTAATGGAAATTTATACTCTAGTAGTCCACTTGTCCAACTATCCAATGGAATCAGAACATTACTTATTGAATTATCTAAATTAACCTACTAGTCAACATGTTTAATAAACCAAGGCAGTTTTCGTTAACTAGTTAAGCCAAAAGCGTATCCTTAGCACGATTTTAGAAGGACAATAATTGTGATCCTATGATTCTAGATGTATAAATTACTATATCGAGAGCTATCCTGGCATCTAGATTACTTGGTCTGTATTACTAGATCCAGTTGAATGATAGGTCGCATACAAAAGCACTTAAACAAGTATGAATTGATAAACATAAACAAGCATACAACGATAAATTAAGCAATCAAGATATAAACAAAACCAAACATTCAGATCTTCGTAATAACGGCTAATGCCTAAAGGTATTAGCCTTCAAACATCATAATTAATATAAGAGTAATTGTTTTAGCCAAGGTAAACTAACCGAGTTAACGAATGATACCAAAAACTGAACGATTACAAAAGTATAAGAAATTACACGTTGTCTTCTATGGATTGGAATGCGTAGCAAGACCTCTTCTGCTCTTTTTCTCCTCTGAAAATCGACTTTTGTGGTTTAGGTATCGAGAATATGATTTAGCACACTTAAAACTCGTTTTTGAGTTTTGTATTTATAGGGTCTGGAAGTTGGTTCGATACGGCGTATCCAAGGGATTGGATATGGCGTATTGGAGTTTCTTGGAGTAGGGACCACGTTTGATATCTTCCAGAATATTCACATACTATATATCCAATACGGCGTATTGGTCTTCTCTGGATACGGCGTATTGAGCTTGTTTCCTTTGTGGTCTTTGGTGAGTGCAGGCATGGATACGCCGTATCTTCCTTGATGGATACGGCGTATTGGTAGTCAAAATAGTAATCTTCAAAATATCTTCGTTTAAGCTCCAAAATGCGCGCCTTTAGCTAATATTCACCAAGTACTCCATAATTACTGCAATTCTCAAATATAAACGATTAAGTAACAATTCTTTGCAATAACTATACAAAATAGGTTAATAACATGGGATAAATGATGCTATAAAATAGACGTTATTTGATGTCATCAAATATCCCCCCACTTGAATCCTACTTGTCCTCAAGTAGCCTTTAGAAGTTTATAAAAATGTATCCCGAAGGATATTTTTCGTTAAAGCATTTATTTAATCTATTACAAGTACACAACCAAACACCTCACGAAATAGGAAGATGAAAACACTCAAATCACTAAACTAATCTATGTGGTAACATGTATCTAATTCGCTCAATTGCTCGGTCGTGACGAGTATTCTATCATAAGCTTGGCAAGGATACACATCTCCACCGCTAAAGCTAAGGAGTAACAAGTTTATAAAGGTAAATATGGGTTTATATGAGAAGGTTTAGGGTTGATTACTCTAACTAATCTTTACCGATACCAATATTCCAGGAGGGCGATAAAGATCACACATACACACCCATAACGACGGGATAGACACATGTGACTGCTCACTCTCACCTCGAATAAGCTAAAGAGTAGGACTAGTAGAGTAATATAGGGTATAGATCTTCTAACTTTCACCAAGGCAGTTAAGACATGCATACATAGCCGTAACGACGGAATAGACATGCACGCTCGATCACATCTTCATTCGCGTAAAACCCATGGTTAATGATTAGGAAAGGGAATTAAATTGTTGTTAAATAAAAATTACGAAACAAATAGATTAAGTCTAAAATACAAGTTGCTAGACACTTTTTTCCCGATCGTTAATGATAAAGACACAACTATTTACAATGTCTTGATCATAGATCAAAAATAACAACCTAAGTTGGCGTTCCCGTAACGGTCAACTTCCCAAACATCCCATACTTTACATAATTTACAAGGCAAGTGGCGATATCTTCTAATTTATACAATACTCTACATCGTCGATTTGTATCAACGAATAATCAATCCTTCGTGTAATTCCTTCGGTAGTTGCGAAACGATTATCTTCAAACTTTCCTTCTCTTTTTTTTTTGCGATTTTTCTAAATTTTTTGATTTTTTTTGTTAACACTATACTACAAAACTCGGTGTAGTTTCATCATCTTCACGATCATAATAATTCCAGATAATTCCTTCGTTCTTCGGACGTACCATTAATTGCGATGGTAGTAAAAATACATGAGTTTTAACTATAATACACATTCCCATTTGCGGTGTGCAAATTTCTTCCAACCATACCAAAATAGACACAAGACTCAGGAAATACAAACTTTACACTTTAAGCAACTAGCAACTGTAAAATAAACTTAATCTAGCAGGGTAGGCTAAGGTGTAACGAAACAAACAATTGGTTAGTTTCTAAAGGATTGGCTCTACGGGTTGTTCTATGGGTATCTTACACTTAAAATGAGAGTAAATAAAGGGTTTATACGGGGGTTAAGTAACCGATGTAGTTAGTTAATAAGCAACATGTAAAGGCGTTTTTGGTGTAATCATACAATTTACCAATGTAAGCAAGTTACTCCATCTAAATCCATAGTACTCATTACTGCGGTCTCATGCTGAATCTGGGCCAGCCAAGTTTCTAAAGTCTGCACCATCACCGGCACACTCATTCTTGTGAAATTTGGGTAAACATTGGAATGTTAGGTTAATCCTCACAATATCTAACAAGGGTTATTGTATGTCGGTTATGTATCAAGTAATTTCACAAAATATGCTTGAAATTTTTTTAAATTTAAGCATAATTTAAGCATTTTAGTGTGAAAAATAGGACAAGTAAACATTCTAATTCCACCCCCACTTGAATTATACAACGTCCTCGTTGTATAGATAAAACATCAAATACAGGAATTAAAAAAAGAATTAGAATGAGAACTCCCGGATATTTTCTCGGTAAATTCTCCTAAGTTGAAGTTTTTTAGCAAGATGTGTGTTGTAAGTTGCCTTGGAAGTTTCTAGATCCATACACTTCAAGATCTCCAGATTTGTAAATTCTCCACCAATATTCGTCGATACTTCTTTCATTAAGGTCCTGTGTAAAATATAGGAAAAACATGCATTCCTATTTTGGTACCTGCGGTTAATTTAAACTAAACTAAACAAACTAAATACGAGTCAGTCTGGTGAATACGCCGTATCATGTGCATGAATACGTCGTATTGCCAGAACTGACAATAATGTTTTTAAAGTGCATAAAAAGTAAAGACTGATAACGTCCAGACAATCAATACGCTGTATGGTATGGAGCGGATATGCCGTATTGATGTCTGGGAAGACAGACTCGATAAAAATAAATAACATTCTGGGTTGTCTCCCAGGAAGCACTTTTGTTTACAGCAAAGTCTTTAAGTTAGACTTTTCTTCAGCTTCTCTTCACCATTCCATCTCATGCACGCTAATGTGCCCGCGTGTGAGCCATTCTTCCGTCTTCGCATCTCGAATGTAATCGGGTCCTAAGTTCAATACTCCTTTGTAGAACCCCTTAAGCTTTTGGTATGGATGCGAGATTCCATTATTCTTATCTTCATCACTTACCTTCAGTAATGGTGGGATCTTGTTGCATTGCTCATTAGTGTGGTGTTTAAACCTCGGATGTGATCGCACCATTTGGTAAGTTGCTACTGCTTTTTTCTCCGGCTTTTGTAAATGGTAATCATCCTTTCGAACCATCTTGTTTTAATTCCAACTTCTCTTAGAAATGGTTCGCCAAAAATAACATCGCCCATTCCTTCATCACGATAAGCATCCATATCTTCTAAAACTACAAAATCCATCACAACGGAAAAGGTTCCAACAAAAATAGACACATTTATTAAAGCTCCTATAACATTATTCCCTTTGTACACCATCTTATGTTTCATTATAGAATTATGAAACTTTTTAGACATCACATTCACATACAATAATAGGAAGAAGTTAGCGTGCGTAAATTTAAATCCTATCATGCAAGAAAATTTTAAGTTGTGGGCACAATCTATATGATCATTCTTTATCTAGTGCAATAACTAGGGGTAATCATCAATGTCAGTTTCAAGTTGGCATCCATCCCTAGTTCAAATTCCTCAATTACCTCACTTCCTTAATGGTGGCATCATCATCACCTTGATTTTATCTCAAAGCTTAATATGTTCATTTAATTCGATTAATCTCAATTTAAAGGGTTTAATGATCAATTAACACCAAAGTCTCTCCCATAAGCCTAGCTTCTAAATAAAGTCATTCTTTCTCTTAAACTTAGCATGTAGACCCTCTTAATTAAACTACTAGCAGGTTTAACACTTGTGAAAATAATCCTTTCTTCCCCGACCCTTAAAGTAATCTTTCTTCGTAAACTTTCAATTTAGCAAGGGCGGTAGACAAAAATGGTATTCCAAGGATCAAGGGCACTTTGATATCCTCGGGCATATCTAGAATTATAAAGTCTACTGGGAAAACAAATTTACCAATATCTACTTAGCACTTTTCAGGCCTATCCTTTTGGTTATTTACAAACTGTCCTGACTGCTAATTCAAATGTTAACTTGTGTGAGCTATTTCGCCTTACTTAAGTTAAGAGTAGGTCAAGAACGGCAAACACTAATGCTTGCTCCTAAGTCAACAGGCAATATCAAGCATATATTATTAATAAAGAAGGTAAAGTGATAAAACTCCTGTATCTTTCTGCCTTTCTGGTATGGAATTATCGATATGTGAAGATTCAGAGTAAGCTTCCGAGAATTGTGGTCCTTATGATCTTTCTGTAACATTTGCCCTTTTGTGTTCTGAATATTTCATTTATAGTCTTTTGACTATTTGACTTTTGTTAGTTTATTCAAATCTTGCACTGTGTTGACGGTGGTGATTTTATGAGAATTGTGGTGATTTATAGTTTATTGTGATTAATAATCCCTTTTAGAAGGTATTATTATGTTATTTGTATTCCGGGTGGTTTGACCCGCGAATTCTGAGAAATGCCAAAAAATGAGTCTGACACATCCGTTAATGTCCAAATGAGTTTTGAAAGGGTTTAAAGTGAAAATATGTCATGTGAATACTCTAGTTTAATGGAAAAGTATTTTTATGGTGAATAAAAATTGCTAATTAACTTTGGGGTATATTTTACAGTTGTGTTTTACGGTATTTAAGCGATCCTGTCACAGAAAAGATAGGCGGAATCCCTTTGGATTCCATGGCCGATCAAAAGAAGTCAAGGGAGACAAGGTGGCTTAATTTTAGCTAACATTGTCCAAATTGTACATAAGATGCTTTCCATTATCCCTTTTTCTGACAATCATTTTTCATTCAAAAAAAATAAAAACACACACTTGTATGTGTGTATTGGTTCGTCCGCCACCCTCCACCATAAACCACCATATATTTTCCATGTTTGATCGAGAACGTGATATTCCGGGTTGATACGAGTGTTTGGGTATTCATTTAAACAACATTTGGGTTCTCCGGTTCATGTCAAAATCTACAAATTTGAAGATTTTTTTGTAAGTTTTCAAATTTAAATTTCGTTTGTCCTTTTGGGTTTATTTTGATGCATAGTGTTAGTTGTAAAAGTTGATCGTTGTGAAAATCAATTTTTGGAAGCGAAACGGATAAAATAAGGGGTGTTTGGTTTGTGGGTTGTAAAAAAGAAAAAAAAGGTTTTTATAGTTTTGATGTTATGATCGAGATGGTTAAATAACATATGTTGCTAGATAGCTTATTTTTGATAATAGCTTGTATAGCTTATTTTGAGCTTATTTCGTGGCTTATTTGGGCTTATATGCCAACATCATTTATTAAAATCACAAGGGAAGTGATTTTGTACTATTCTGTGTTATGACGTATGTTTGTAGACTATTTTTAAGGCTTATGGTACTAACCAAATGCGATACGTAGCTTACTAGCTTATTGTTAGGATTAAAAGCCTTCTTGAAGTCACTGCTGATAAAGTTTGTGTTACTACTGCTAGCACAAAGATAATGAAAAATATGCTAAGTAGTTAATACTGCTAGTGTAACTTAGTACTGCTAGTATATGTTAGTACTGCTAGAGTAAAGTTAGTATTGCTGGATAAGATTGAAGAAAATATTCTAAGTAGTTACTACTGCTTGTACACAGTTAATGTTGCTGGTGTATAAGTTACTATGTCTTGTTAAGAGTTAATGCTGCTGGTACAAAGTTTACAACTGCTGAAAGATAAAGATTGCTTGAGATCAAGATTACTTATGGATGATAAGGATTGTCTATTTACTAGAATAGATATTTGAGATAATCTAAAGTTTTAGTAATATATTGTAAATCTACTAGGACTCCTTGGTGTATAAAAGGAGGTCCTAGGGCATAGAGTTTTTGGTATCTTAGTCGTATAATTCATAGCTTCAAGGTTTTGTAACCCTAATACTAGGAGAGTATTCATATTATTTGTAAAAATAATATTAGAGCTTTTTATTGTTGAAAATATATTGTTTTGTGTTACCGAAAAATTCTTTTATATTAAAGTTAGATTCCGCATAATCTTTAGTATTATCAAACAAATTTTCTTAAACTAAGTTGTGTTAGATTTATCTAGCATAACTAAACCTTAAACAAGCTTAAGGAATTCGATCATTAGAAGTTAACTAGGATCAACAAGTGGTATCAGAGCTTGTTGCTTTGAGAAACTTTGCTAAGAAGATATGGATCAAGACTCATTACATATGGTGGCTGCATCAAAAGTGCCTATGCTCAAACCAGGTGAGTATGCGCTTTAGAGGATGAGGATGGAACAATACATCTAGATGATTGATTATTCTTTATGGGAAGTCATAGAGAATGGTAATGCACCTCTAATAACAAAAGTTGTTGAAGGTGTTGAGACTATAATTGCTCCTGCAACTGTTGAAGAAAAGGCACAAAAGGAGGTTAGAGTTGAAGGCAAGAAGCTCTTTATTGATGGGCATCCCTATAGACATTCAATTGAAGTTTAACCCATAAGATGTAGGTCATTGCTTTAGGGCTGTTGAGAAGAGGTTTGGAGGGAATGATGCTACTAAAAAGACTCAGGGAATCTTCTAAAGCAGCAGTATGAAAATTTTACTACATCTAGCTCAGAGGTGTTAGATAAAACCTTTGATAGGCTTTAAAAGTTATCAGTCTGTTGGAGATTCATGGTGAATGTATCTCACAAGAAGATGTGATCAGTAGTTCTTAAGAAGTCTCTGTCACCAGATTGGAACACACATAATTGTATGGAGGTACAGCTGAGATAGATACATTAAGCTCGCGCTCTCGGTTATTATACAACAACATAAAGATCTATGAACCCAAAGGCTCACTCTCTCGCTCTCTACATCAAGCTCAAGAACAATCATACAAACCGCGTAGACTTATGTCCTCTCTCTCATCTCCGCTCACCAGCAATCAAATGTAGAGCAAATTAACTATGCTCATGGTGCTACAACTGTAGCATCAAAAGCTACTACTGTTAATAACAACAATTGATAACTGAGTGATGCGCGTTATCTGTGCTTTCTGGCGAGCTAAGTCAAGTGTGTGTGTGTGTGTTAACATTGAGGACTTGCACCAAGCAGCGCTTCCACTGCATGAATTTAGAAGAGATGGATCTATGAGGTTGTGTGTGGATTGGTGTAGAGAGTAGCTCTATACTCTCTCGCTCGCGCTCAAGGAGATTCTCTTATGAACTCTGTGATGGAAAGTTCTGCAGCGCGCGTCTGCACGTACTAAGTGTGTGTGTGTGTGTGTGTCAAGGTGAGGTTGTATCACACGAGCACACTCATAAAAAGGGGGCACCTTTGACAAGGGAGTGTAGGGCTCGCAAGGAGAAACAAGTAAAACAAGAATAGGAAGAACATAAGGAGGGTTGTTACCAGTGGAGGACAACTACTTTTAATGCTTTGGTGTCATGTGTTGGTTCGCGGCGCTTTAGTGTGTGTGAGTGATCAGTGTGCAGAAGAAGTCCAACAACTTTGCACACGCTCTGGCTTACCTTCTTCTACAATTTCTAACTCTAACAAGGAATCTATGATTCAAATGTTATCATCTTGTTTAGAAATTTTAAATTTCTTAAGAACAAAAATAAACAACTGTAACAAGACTTAACGGACTTCTAAGTTAAATGTTATTGCTTCTACAAACAGTTTAGAGTCTTGTTGAAGCAGACTTATAGTCTATAAGGACAAAACGAGTTCTTATGTGTTGGTTTATTGAGGAAAGATCAGGGACGCGCTCTCTCGTGAGATTCATGGTGAATAGATATTCTAGCTCGACTCTCGCGTCGCTCGCGCCTTAGAAGGAAGTTGGAACTGGCTCAAAAACTCTCTACTCTCTTCTGCTCGCGATGTGTGTGTGTGACAGCGCTAGAAAATTGTGTGAGAGAATTCATATCTAAAAACTTAAGCAGTGATTATTAGACTGTCGTTCTCGCGTCGCTCGATCTCTAGCGGCATCTATCACTCGGTTTAGGGTTATTATACTAATTCACCTACCTATACATGAAATTTTATGCCTCCAAAACCTGATTTGTCATTCTCTGGTCTAGAAGAGTTTGTGAATGAGCCTATAGTTAGTGAGCCTACAGTTAAAAAGCTTGTAGTTGAGACTAGTGAAACTAGTGAAGCAAAGCCTAAAGCAGTTAGGAAGAATAATGATGCTCTAATTATTGAGGATTGGTGTAGATTAGATGAGGAAGAAAATGTATCTCAAACTAAGATTGAAAAGAAAACAACTAAGCCTAGTTTTGTTAAGATAGACTTTGTCAAAGCTAAACAAACAAACAAAACTGATTGGAAAACTGCTAAACAAGTTGAGCACAATAGAAAAAACACTCATATTCCTAGAGGCAACTAAAGAAACTGGAATAATATGATGTCTCAAAGATTAGGAAGTAATTTTGAGATGATTAACAAAGCTTGCTATGTGTGTGGAAGTTTTGATCACTTACAGGTAAATTGTAAAAAGGTGAATCAAAAACACTTTCAAAATACAAAACCTATTTGGAACAATGCTAAAAGGGTGAATCATCATAATTTTACTAAAAGACCTAACCTTGCCCTAAAAAAGAACATCGCTCAAAAAAAATCGCAGCTAGTACTAATTGAAGTCTGGTCTTGAGTATCAGTTAATACTACTTAGATTAAGGGTTAATGTTGCTCACTAAAAAACAACAGTGAATGTTGCTAGACCAATGTCATATCTTTCTAAAACAGCACATTCAACTGTTAAGTAGCCCATTCATAAGAATACAAAATTTAAAAATAGTAATTTTAATCAAAGGGTTAATACTGTTAAGGATAAAAATGTTAATACTGCTAAGCCAAAATCAGTAGTGAATGTGGTGTAAGACAAATGTGTGTGTGTGTTAATGATGTTAAATGACGTATGTTAATGCTGTTTAGGCCTCAGCTTTGGTGGGTGTTGGGAACACACTCTCTCGCCTCACAACAAGTGTGTGTGTGTATGTTTTAAACCACCAACAAGATCACTATCACCCTGAAAAAAGTTTGGATTATGTTGATGCAAAGACAGATTACATAGTCATGTGATGGCATGGGTGTCACCAACTCTCGCTCTCTCTGATTTTCTATCTACTCGCGCGCATCGCGCTCTTCCACAAATGGATTTACAGGATCAAAGCTCGTCGATTGATAGAGATATGCTCAAGGGGCAATTGATAGGGAACTGTCCTATCGTCTTACAGACTATGAAGAGATGTGTGGTGGAGGATTGTTGCCTTTTGAGGTACCCCCAAAGAAGAAAATCACAAGCAGAGGTTCTCTCGTCAAAACGTGTTAATTTAGATTTAGGAATGTGTAATTATTTCACAGAGTTCTTTAATGGACACTGACAGTATTGTTTTATCTCCAAACTTTAAGTTAACTGATGACACGACATGTTTAACTTTAAGTTCCTAGAAAGAACCAATGTGTTATAGTGCCTGATTTAAATAAATTGTTCCTAAAGGAGGCTCTAATTGTCTTTTATAAACGCTCACATCTGATGAATTAAACTTAGGCATAGGAGGCTTGGACAAATAAATTTCAAAATTATGAATCATGGTTAAGGGGAATTCTTGTAAGAGGGTTTACCTTCAAAACTTTTTTGATAAAACAATTCAAACCTGTGTCGCGGCGCGCGGCACTCTCTGCGACGAAAGGCAGATGGAGCTTTTGTAAGTTAAAACAGTAAGTTTAAATTAGCCAACCTTTACTATGTTGCATATGGATTTGTGTTTGTCTAAAACATTTGTGGTACTCTCTGCATCGCTCTGATAAAGATGTTTTCTGTAGTCTCGCTCACAGTGTGATCGTCGCTCGTAGAATAGTTAGTTGCGCGTTTTCATATTCTAGTGACTAAGGATGAGACTAGTGGCATTCTTTCGTCCCTTTATAACCTAGATAGAAACTCGCACTCTCTCTCGTGCTCGCGCTCTCTCGCGGTTAGGTTAATAAGTGTGACAACGCGCAACTTGAGTTTTAGAATATAAGGAGGATGAATCGTGTTTTTTGAGAGAAAGGTACTTAAGAGAGAATTTAGTGTAGCTAGAACCTCACTCACTCTCTTTCGAGCTCGCGTCGCAGCGTCGCGCGCTCAAACTCATTAGAACGTTCTAATTAAGGCTGCTAAAGGACAACGGCTAGTGATTCTAAGATACCTATACTTTTTAGGTGAAGCCGTTAATACTGCTTTTTATTGTGGCTAAATAGGGTTATTAGTAATAAGCTCATATACAAGAACATATGCAACTTTGAGAGTGAGTTTTTTTGGGTAGAACAACCAGCTTTAGTGCTGTTTTAGACCATTTGGGTTTCCTGTTTAATTTAATACCTATAGTATTGTGTGTGTGTGTGTGTGGTGTGTGTGTGTGTGTGTGTGTGATGAAGGATTCTTTTGTGTGTGTGTGTGTGTGAATCGTAAAGCATTTAGAGTATTCAACAGTAGAACTAGGATAGTTGAAGAGAACCTGCATGTCTAGTTTAGTGAGAATATACCTAATATTACTGGAAGTCTAACACCACACACTGTTCGGCGCAGCGCGCGCTGTCTTCGCGCGCTGCACTCTAACAAAGTCACTCTTGAATTATTAGTGTGAGCGCGCGCTGCGCGCCTGAAGACATCAGTCTATGGTATCGCGCTCTGCGCGTTACAAAAGGGGCATGTCGATGATGCAGGGAAATCTTAATGAGAGACAGTAACGGATAAAAGATTGTTCTGTGTGTGTGTGTGTGTGTGTGTGTGGATCTGCTGATCCGACGCGCGCTGCTACGCTCTTTGTTCAAAGGTGTTCTTCCTGATGCTGGATTCAAACCTTCAGGTAATAATGAAAAGAAGGTTACTGAAGAACCAAAAAAACAAGGTGGTGATCCAAGTAAAGAGGATCAAAGAGATGATCAAGAGAAGGATGCTACGTTGTTAACAGCATCTATTAATGGTGTACTGCTGCTATCACAATAAACATAATGAAGTTAATGTTGTTGGTAGAAAAGCAAGCATTAAACTTCCAGATGAACCAAATATGCCTGCTTTGGAAGATATTGTTTATTTAGATGATGATGAAGATGTTGGTACAAAGGCTGACATGAACAATTTGGATGCATTCATACCTGTCAGTCCTATTCCAACTACAAGAGTACATAAAGATCATCTTGCTGAACAAATTATTGGAGACTTGAATTCAGAACCTCAAACAAGAAGAATGACAAAGAATTTGGAAGAACATGGTTTGTTTAGTTCAGTTCAGCAAAGAACAAACCATAAAGACTTTTAAAAATTGTTGTTGCCTATCTTCTTATCACAGTAGAACCTAAGAAGGTAATCAAGCATTGCAGGATCAAGCTGGTTAGAAGCTATGCAGGATGAGCTTCTACAATTTAAATTACAAAAGGTTGGACCTTGGTGGATTTACAAAATGGCAAAAGGCCCATAGGCACTAAATGGGTCTTCAAGAATAAAATGAATAAAAGACGCAATGTGATTAATAATAAAGCAAGACTAGTTGCTCAAGGGTACACACATGAAGAAGGGGTTGACTATGATGAGGTCTTTGCCCTTGTTGCCAAAATTGAAGAAATTAGGCTATTCTTAGCCTATGCCTCTTGTAAAGACCCCTTGTGGTTATACCTATGGATATTCAGAGTGCTTTTCTTTATGGTAAGATTAAAGAGAATGTCTATGTTTGTCAACCACCAAGATTTGAAGATCCATACTTTCCTGAAAGAGTTTACAAAGTAGAAAAGGTACTGTCGAGGGGTCGACTCCCTCTCCCAGATCTTGATATAAACCTTTTCAACTTTTCTTTAGACAATGGGTATCGAGAGAAAGATAGACAAGATTAGTCTATCACATTTCCACATTATATCTTTTTAACTATCCAAATAATTACTCATCACACCAATAATTCATAAACTAATTCAAACATTCCATTCAAAATACAACTTCAATCATATAATAACCAATCTATTATCATTTTACACCAAATATTCTTAAAACCACATAATAATCCTCATCATCCGAATACTACTAACAAACTTAATCAACCAAAACCCTCCTAAATTTAAACAATCTACACTCCATAATCACCCACATTCACCACCCCCTAAAATCACCCTTCATCTCATTACCTCCTATTCATCCCCTCAAAAAAAAACACAACCAACATATATAAAAAATAACCATCCAAAAATCTTTATTAATAAATCACCCCCCCCCCCCCCCCCAAATCCTTTTCCCCGTTTCATTTTATAGATCAATGAATTGGTTCATTGATGTATCTTACTTCTTCAAGAATGATATTATGTTTGCAGTGTGATGCCTGTGCAAGATACAAGTCAACCCAAGGGTTTCACCATCTTCATGCTGTAAAATAGGATCTTTTAGGTAGTTAAAAGGTCACCATAATTGGTCTTTGGTAACAAAAAGATTCCCTTTTGATTTGGTAGCATACACTGACAGTGATTATGCTGGAGCAAGCTTGGATAGGAAGTCTATAACAGGAGGTTATCAATTCCTTAGATGTAGATTAATATCATGGCATTGCAAGAAACAGACTGTGGTTGAAAATTCCATAACAAAATCTGAGTATGTGGATGCTTTAAGTTGCTGTGGACAAGTGCTCTAAATTCGAATCATTTAACTTGTTTTGGTACAATTTCTTGATACCAAAACATTTTCTGTTTTTTATTGATAATAACAGTACTATTTGCATAATTAAAAATCTTGTTTTTTATTCAAAAACAAAGCATATAGAAATTAGACATCACTTTATTAGGGATTGCAATAAAAAGAAGTTGATTTATATGGTTAAAATCCACACTAACAAGAATGTTGCAGATTTACTTACAAAAGCTTTTAATGTAAGTAGGTTTCAATATTTGATTGCTAGTATTGGTATGCTAAATCCTTAAAATATTTAACTCTTTATGTTTTTGTAGAGTTTTGTATGAATTAGTACTGTTATTCATGTCATTTGCTGTTAAGTATAATTAGTGCTACTAGTTATACTTAATACTGCTGAGTTTCTGCTGTTAGTTATACTTAATACTGCTGGTATAATTAACATTGTGAAAATTATGAGAATAAAAACAGAAAAAGAGATGTGTAAAAACAGAAAGAGTGATTTGGTGAGTAAAAGAATTGAGAGAATTTGTGAGTTAAAAAAAAGAGAGCTATGTGAAATAAAAAAACAGAAAGATTGATTTGGTGAGAAAAAGAATTGAGAGAAGTTGTGAGTTGAAAAACAGAAAGAGAGTTGAATATATTAAAAAACAGAGAGTGTTTCGACTAGAACTGGAGTTAATGCTGGTAACTCAAAGTTAATGCTGCTAGGCATAACTTACTACTGTTGTTGAAAGTTAATGCTGCTAGGTATAACTTACTATTGTTGTTGAAAGTTAATGCTGTCTGGTATAACTTATTCTGCTGTTGAAAGTTAATGCTACCAGGCATAAACTTACAACTGCTGGTGAAAGTTAATGTTGTTGAGGGTATTTTCATAAATACTTCAATTAAGGGTTTCATTCACTCATTTAATTGATTTCATTCAATCATATACTCTCTAATCAAAAACTTTAACTCAATTTCATCATTCATCATCAAAACCCAACATAATGACGACCCTACAGTTTGCTAATACTCACAATTTGGTCGTGTTTTTGCCTAAACCCGCTGAAAGTGAAGGGTTTGAGCAGATTGTGGATTTTCTTAATGCACACACCATAAAGTATGCTTTAACCGTTAATCATATAATATATACTTCGTACATAGAACAATTATGGGCTACTGTGAAGGTGAAAACTGTCAATGGGGAAGTACAGTTACAAGCCTTAGTGGATGGAAAAAAGATAATCATTACTGAAGCACCTGCTAGACGTGACCTTCAATTGAATGATGAGGAGGTAAGTTATTTGCCAAATGCTCCATTTTTAAAGAACTTACAAGATGGGGTATGAAAAACTTCACAGAAAGCTTACATTCTATAAGGGATTATTGTCTTCCTCAATGGGAAATTCCTGATTATCTTTTGCAATGCCTAAGTGCTAAGACTACCGCATGTAATGAATTTAGTAGCACTATGGATTTTGCAATTATCTGTTTAACTACAAACCAGAAGTTCAACTTTTCCAAATACATTTTTGAAAGTATGGTGAAGAACTTGGAGAATGTGTCTGGTAAATATCCAAGATTTGTACAAGTGTTTTTGGAGAAACAATTGGAAGGAATGTCAAATCATAAAAGGATTTATTGTTTACACACTTTCACAATAGAAGATTTTTAGAAACATGAGAAGGGTAGAGAAAGGCTTTTCTGGAAGAGAAACACCCTTATTTCCAACAATGATGGTACAAGCTCAAGAAAAAATGGGTGAAGGTTCTATACAAATCATATGATCCCCATCACCCGCTATCATTATTCACCCTTCAACATCTCAACCTTCAAAAGAAACAAAAACCTATGAAGCCAAAGAGAAAGGATACTGAGGTACCTCAGCCTAGTAGTCCTATAGACAATGTTGTAGATGAAGCTGTCTATGAGGAGATGGATGATGTTTTAGAAAGGGCTGCCACTACTGCTACTAGCTTAGATGCAAGCGGATTGGGTGACTCAATAAGACCTAATCCAAGGAAACACTTAAGATCCAAGTTCCTTTTGGAAACTAGTTCAGGTAGTGCTCCAGACGTCAAGTAAAACCAATGGGATACTATGATCAAACTGGTTTAGAATGTATCTAAAACTTCGAATGATTCACTGCTCGCAAGAGTTAGCACCACTCAAAGTGACGAAAGATAGTATATAACTTAGGAATTAATTGAATTTTATACCAAATTGCAACCAGAGTGCTTGATAGGAACACAAGACTGCTCGTGCTCAGGAGATTACAAGTTTGAAATTAAGAGTCAATAAGTTAGAGAAGAAAATAGGTTCAAGAACTCACAAGCTCAAAAGATTATACTAGGTTGGTAGATCTACAAGAATAATTTCCTTTGATGAAGCTAGTTTAGGTTATTAGGAGGATGCATCCAAACAGAGAAGGAAGATTGATGACATTGATAAAGATGCAGAGTTTACATTGGTTGATGAAACTCAAAGGATGTATGGTGATGATTTAATGTTTGATACAAGTGATCTTGCTAGTGAAGAGGTATTTGTTGTTGAACAAGGAGTTCCTGGTAGTAAGAAAGATGATGTAGTTAGTACTGCTGGTATTGCTACAACTGTTAGTGCTGCTGCAACAATTGTTCTAATAACTCCTGAAGAAATTACTTTGGCTCAAGCACTTGAAGAATTAAAAACAGCAAAGCCTAAGGTAAAAGGAATTATCTTCAAAGAGCCAGTGGAATCTACAATAATAACAACACTTTCTTCACAACAACCATCGAATGGTCAGGTTCATGACAAAGGTTAAAGTCAAAAATGTAGAACCTGAGGAGGCCTTTGATGGCTGAAAGAACTTATTAGGCTTGATAAGAAATTGCTTCAAAAGTTACAAGTGAATTTGATGAGGAAGTAGACTTGACAAGAGAGAAGTTAAAGAAGAACAAGGAAAGCCAATGTTGCCTGACTGAAGAATGGGATATGTGCAAAGCAATTGATTAGATGCTGATTATCATAATGCTCAAACAAATGCAGCGAAAGATCAGAAAAAGTTGAAGATTGAAGAGAAGGTCAATTGTTTGTCAATAATCTTCGAAGCAGAAAAGAAACACTTTTGCAGGCAATGAGAGCTTAAGAAAAAAAGGAAAAAACCACCAATTAAAGCTCAAAAGAGAAAAACAATGTAACACTTATCTGAAAAACATGGCTGGATACAAGCACAATCAATTGAAGAACAAAAGCTTTGATGATATTTAGAAGTTATTTGACAAAGCTATGAAGAAGGTAAACACATTTGTAGATATGGATACATAATTTGTGGAAGAGGCAGTGAGACAAGAGTAGAAGGAAGTTCTAAGAGAGCAAGAGAAGAGTTAGAACAAGAAAGCTCTAAAAAGCAAAAGTTGGAAGATGATAAAGAAATAGTAAAGCTTAAAAGACTCTAATGGAAGTCATGGAAGATAAGAATAGGTTGCACTTGATTTATTACTTTGGCTATTAATTCTCTAAGCATTGTTGATGAAGATTCTCATAAAGAGGAAGAAAAGCTATTACCAGATAATCAGGGCTGATGGACATTTAAAGATGTACTTAGTGTTTAGTCATATGCTTAAAAGTTTTAACATAAAAGACTTGGAAACTTTGTACAAATTATTAAAAGCTAAGTATGGATCAACAAGACCAGCGGAGGACTTGGATTTAGTTTTATATGGAGATTTGAAGACAATGTTTGAACCACATGTAGAGGATAATATATGGAAAAATCAATCAGACTACAAAGTATTAGATTGGAAGCTATATGATTCATGTGGAGTACATTCATTGAGGAAGCAGAAAATGTCCATCATTAGTTGTTGGGAGATAAGCAGATATCCTTTTACAACACCTACAATTACAAATATGCTAAATAGGAAGCTGAAAGATGATCATTGGAATGAAATGTGTTATCAGCTTCTTAATCTTCTTACAAAACAGCTCAAGAATCAATGAAGTGTTTGGAAGCATCCTCCTAGTGATTATGAAGCTTTGAATGAAATTTAATGATTTTGAAAAAGAATATCAAGTTTAAGGGAGAATTGTTGGGATTAAAAGCCTTTTGTGTTTTATGTTGATAAGTTTGTGTTATATGCTAGCACAAATATATATGAAAAATATGTAAGTAGTTAAACACTGCTAGTTTTACTCGTACTGATAGTATATGTAGTACTGCATAGATTCAAAGTTAGTACTGTCTGGTATTTATTTAAGTAAATATTCTAAGTAGTTACTACTGCTTGTACACAGTTAATGCTGCTGGTGTAAAAGTTACTACTGCTTGTTAAGAGTTAATGTTGCTGGTACAAAGTTACAGCTGAAAGATTACAACTACTGAAAGATAAAGATTGCTGAAGATCAAGATTACTTATGAGATAAGGATTGTTATTTATAGAATAGATCTTTGAGAATAATCTAAGTTTTAGTAATATAGTGTAAATCGACTAGGACTCTTTGGTGTATAAACGGAGGTCCTAGGGCATAGAGTTTTATGTATCTTAGTCATATAATTCATAGCATCAAGGTTTTGTAACCCTAATACTAGGAGAGTATTCGTATTATTTGTAATAATAATATTGGAGCTTTTATTGGTGAAATTATATTGTTTTGTGAAACTGAAGAATTCTTCTTATTTAGCCTATGCCTCATTTAAAGACTTTGTGGTATACCAGATGGATGTCAAGAGTGCTTTTCTTTATGGTAAGATTGAAGAGGAAGTCTATGTTTGTCAACCACCAGGATTTGAAGATCCAGACTTCCCTGACAGAGTATACAAAGTAGAAAAGGCACTTTATGGACTGCATCAAGCTCCCAGAGCTTGGTATGAAACCTTGTCAACTTATTTGTTGGACAATGGGTTTCAGAGAGGAAAGATAGACAAGACTTTGTTTATCAGAAGGGACAAAGGTGATATTCTGTTAGTTCAAGTGTATGTAGATGATATCATTTTTGGCTCTACAAAGAAGTCATTATGCACTGAGTTTGAGAAGATGATGCATAAGAAGTTTCAGATGAGTTCTATGGGTGAACTCACATTCTTCTTAAGACTACAAGTAAAGTAGAAGGAGGATGGGATTTTTATCAGTCAAGACAAGTATGTGACTGAGATTTTGAAGAAATTTGGTTTTACTGATGTCAAGACAGCAAGCACACCTATGGAAACTCAAAAGCTTTTGCTCAAGGATGAAGATGGTGAAGAAGTGGATGTTCATTTATATAGATCAATGATTGGTTCATTGATGTATCTTACTTCTTCAAGACCTGATATTATGTTTGCAGTGTGTGCCTGTGCAAGATACCAAGTCAACCCAAAAGTGTCACATCTTCATGTTGTGAAAAGAATTTTTAGATACTTAAAAGGTCAACCTAAATTGGGCCTTTGGCATCCAAAAGATTTACCTTTTGATTTGGTAGCATACACTGATAGTGATTATGTTGGAGCAAGCTTGGATAGGAAGTCCACAACATGAGGTTGTCAATTCTTTGGGTGTAGATTGATTTCATGGCAGTGCAAGAAGCAGACCATGGTTGCTAATTCCACAACAAAGGCTGAATATGTAGCTGCTTCAAGTTGTTGTGGACAAGTGCTTTGGATTCAGAATCAACTACTTGATTATGGGTAAAATTTTATGCATACCAAGATCTTTATTGATAATAACAGTACTATTTTCATAATTAAAAATCCTGTTTTTCATTCAAAAACAAAGCATATAGAGATCAGACATCATTTTATTAGAGATTGCAATGACAAGGGTTATTGTGTGCGGGTTATGTATCTAGTAATTTCATAAAAGTATGCTTGAAATTTTTTAAAATTTGAACATAATTTAAGCATTTTAGTGTGAAAATTAGGACAAGTAAACATTCTAATTCCACCCCCATTTGAATTATACAACGTCCTCGTTGTATATACAAAACATTAAATATGGGAATTAAAAAGAATCAGAATGAGAAACTCCCCTGATATTTGCTCGGTAGATTCTCCATGTTGAGTTTATTAGCAAGAATGTGTGTTGAACAGCCGCCTTAAAGTTTCAAGACTCCAACACTTCAAGATCTCTAGATTTGTAAATTCTCCACCAATATTCGTCGATATTTCTTTCACGAGGTCCTGTATAAAACATAGGAAAAAAACGTGTATTCCTATATTGGTACCTACGGTTAATTTAAACTAAACTAAACAAACTAAATGCAGGTCTGTTTTGGTGAATACGCCGTATCATGTGCATGAATACGCCGTATTGCCAGAACTGACAATAATGTTTTTAAAATGCATAAAAAGTAAAGACTGATAACGTCCTGACAATCAATACGCCATATGGTATAGAGCGGATAAGCCATATTGATGTCTGGGAAGACAGACTCGATAAAATTAAATAACATTCTGGGTTGTCTTCTAGGAAGCACTTTTGTGTACAGCGAAGTCTTTAAGTTAGACTTTTCTTCAGCTTTTCACTTGGTGTGTGTAACTTTCCACCCATCGTCCTTTTTCTAAAAAATATCTTGGTAAATTATGGACAAATTATCTTCGTTTTTCTCCCAAATATCAAATTCATATCCTCTTATAGCAATATATTCTTCGTTGGATCCAAGCGAGTACTTGATAGCTTCAAACTTTTCTTCTTTGTACATTCTTTTGTTAGGTTGCTCATCAATAGGATTGGATGTATTGCTATATTTGCGCTTTGTCTGACTTTGTTCATCTTCTTTTTTGGTTTCGCTTTTTCCACATGTTATCAGATAAGGTTTGAAGAACGAGTCAGTAGTAGTATTGTTACTACTCAAGATGCTATCATCCATTCGTCTCTTATTCCAATTCCTATTCATCCAAGCATGGAACAATACTTTTTTAGTTCTTCCATCAACTTTCTTATGATTTTTGAATGACGTGTTTACGTTTGATAAGAATTCAAGCAGATCAATCCCCTAGTTATTTACTTCGTCCAACATTTCATCTTCTCCATCGTATGATTCGGGATAGAATCTACAGAAGAACGTCTCAACAAGTTCCTTCCAAGTGGTGATTTTTCCATCTCCATCACTAATCCACCATTCTTTAGCATCATCAGCCAACGAGAGAGGAAAGACTTTCATTCATAGTTGATGAGAATCCACACCAGGAATGTAAATCAAATAAACCATTTTAAGTACCTTAGCAATGTGATCCACCACGTCTTCATTATACGTTTCGTGATATATGATCTTTCTTAATTCCACCAAAAATTCCTTGCTGAGTTCAATGTTTATGTCGTTACTGGTGATAGAAAGATTTGATTCAGTTGGAGCTTTTTCCATGTTATCATATAAAATTGGTTCAGTCATGACTAAGTAGTTCCTTCTTCAATCAATTAGGTCTGATAAGTTCTTCCTGTAACAAGGGTAAAAATATCAGCAGGATTTGCTCTGAAGAAAGATAGAAAAATTTTTAGCATAAAAATCAGATGATCAATACGCCGTATCCAATAGAAGTGGATACGCCATATTAATCAGTTGAATGAATACGCTGTATTGGACAGAAAGTTGGATACGCCGTATCCGATGGAGGTGGATATGCCATATCGAGTTATCGACCAGAATAATGTATTAAGAAAACAATTAAATACGCAAACAATTAAACACACAAATATACAAGCAAACAATTAAACTAACAAATATACAAAATATACAAGAATATACACTAATCTAATTAACACTACTCCTAAGGGTTAGATCTAATGTTAAAAACTAAAACATAAAATAAAAATAAAGATTATTTTTCACTCCCCGGCAGCGGCGCCAAAAACTTGATGTGTCATTGTGTGGTGTTTATTTATGATAGTTCAAGTTTTAAATTTATATTTTGCCGACTTAACAAAAAAATAACACTTTAACAGGCAGTGTACCCGATCGGTGGTAGATTCGTGGTAAGTAGGGTGTCAAACACTTGAAGCGAGATTAAATCTCTCAATTTATTTATATTTTGGTTATCTAATCTAAGTTAATCTAATCTAAGTCAAACCTATGCTAATCCTATGTTAGTTCTAATCCTAATTCTAACAGGTAAAAGGGGGGTTTCAACCTGAGAGATTAGCACGGGTTTGGTTGGTGACTATAATCAATTCAAGACACTTTAAACCACGCAAGCAAATTAACAGAAGATAAAAGAGCGGTCGAGCCTTATGATAGAAAACGGTATTAGCCATCATTAATCCGATTAGAAGTTGGTTTGTTTATTCAGTGCAATGATTACTTATCTCGAAGAGGTATATCATTCTTAGAGTTAGGCGGGACTTCATCCTAAGACCTAGACATATTAATTCTGTCATAATTAAAGCATCCGCATAAAACATCCTTATTACTTGATTATAATCTATCTTAGGGATTATAATCTATCTTAGGGATTTAAGCAATGGTGATCTTGTTAAACCTTAGCTCATAGAGACTTTACCCACTTACCGCTTAATGGTAATTTATACTCTAGTAGTCCACTTGTCTAACTATCCAATGTAATCAGAACATTACTTGTTGAATTATCTAGATTCACCTACTAGTCAACATGTTTAATCATCCAAAGGCAGTTTCCGTTAACTAGTTAAGCCAGAAGTGTATCCTTAACATGATTTTAGAAGGACAATACTTGTGATCCTATGATTCTAGATGTACAAATTACTATATGAAGAGTTATCCCGACATCTAGATTAATTGGTCCGTATCACCAGATCCAGATGAATGATAGGTCGCATACAAAAGTACGTAAACAAGTATGAATTGATAAACATAAACAAGCATACAATGATAAATTAAGAAATCGAGATATAAACAAAACCAAACATTCATATCTTTATAATAACGGCTAATACCCGTAGGTATTAGCCTTCAAACATTATAATTAATACAAGAGTAATTGTTTTAACCAAGGTAAACTAACCGAGTTAACAAATGATACCAAAAACTGAACGATTACAAATTACACGTTGTCTTCTATGGATTGGAATGTGTAGCAAGACCTCTTCTGCTCTTTTTCTCTGCTAAAAATCAACTTTTGTGGTTTAGGTATCGAGAATATGATTTAGCACACTTAAAACTCATTTTTGAGTTTTGTATTTATAGGGTCTGGAAGTCGGTTCGATACGGCATATTCAAGGGATTGGATACGGCGTATTGGAGTTACTTGGAGTAAGGACCACGTTTGATATCTTCCAGAATATTCAGATACTATATATACAATACAGCATATTGTTCTTCTCTGGATACGACGTATTGAGCTTGTTTCCTTTGTGGTCTTTGGTGAGTGCGGGCACGGATACGCCGTATCTTCCTTGATGGATACGGCGTATTGGTAGTCAGAATAGTAATCTTCAAAATATCTTCGTTTAAGCTCCAAAATGCGTGCTTTTGCTAATATTCACTAAGTACTCCGTAATTACTACAATTCTCAAATACAAACGATTAAGTAACAATTCTTTGCAATAATTATACATAATGGGTTAATTACATGGGATAAATAATGATATAAAATAGACGTTATTTGATGTCATCAAATATCCCCCCACTTGAATCCTACTTGTCCTCATGTAGCCTTTAGAAGTTTACAAAAAATGTATCCCTAAGGATATTTTCCGTTAAAGCATTTATTTGATCTATTACAAGTACACAACCAAACATCTCACGAAATAGGTAGATGAAAACACT
>BQNB010098246.1:0-25203 GCA_026074375.1 Tanacetum coccineum
TTAAAACATAATTTCTTAGATCAGTCTACTTGTATGATTCAAAGCTTTCAAGTTTTACCACCGGGAAATGGAGAAAAAAGTAAGAGTTTTGATATAATTTAAAATTAAATCTTATGTTGTACAGTTTGAAGATACAAAAACTATGTAGCACAGGAGATAGGGTACCTAGATTTGTCATATGGTTGCACTAGGAGAGAGCTAGAATCAGGAGTGCTGATTTGTGCAATCGTCTTCAAATTGACAGGAGAACCATAGTACTCCACCTACAGACAAACGAGTAGTTAGAATAAAAGCTGGAAAATTATTGCACAAGAATTAGCAAAAAAATTGAAACTCCTTGATTTATAACAGCATGGAGATATTATTGTAAGTTTGAACCCCAAAGGTGGTCAATCCCACGGGGTCTTGTGTCTTATGAGGTCCTATGAGGTCTTAGTTTCGATTCTGCAATGCACGGTCAGTTCTTTTTGCAGTGGTCTAACGCCGTCTCATGGATTTTAGTGGCCCCGTGCCATTACCATAAAAAGGCCTTTAAGGACACACATAATATACATATGTAAGAGTATTGCGTGAACTAATTAAACTCAAGTCTCATATCGTGTGTGTGTGTGTGTATGTGTTTGTGTATATATATATAATAGAAGTGCATGAAATTTAGTGGCCCTGTGCAATCGCACCTCTTGCACTCCCCTAAAGACGGCCCTGTATAACGCGATAACTAAATTTTTTAAAAATCAACGATATTCATTAATAGCATTACAACACGAGATTACATGGCCAACCTTATTTAGATGATTTAAACAACTTTAAAACAACTACAAAGATGGTTAGCAAACTGGTGTTAAGCAGTAATCCTCCATCATTTTACATGTCTCTGTAGTTCGTCATCAATTGTCTTTTCTCTTCCATACTCCTTAGCAACTCATCTCTAACACTTTTCAAGTATACACACTTCTTCATGTCCGCCCCTGTCATGCATCCAAGGGCGTACTTACCATAGTCAATTAGTTGGTGATCGTGCAAAACCATTAGATTGTTAATTTCCACCCTACGATCCGTAAACCTATCAGCAAAACGATGCATCAAGGATAAAATTTGTTCCTCCAAAATAGCTTCTTCATCAAGTGCTTCTTGTAGTTTCATAAGGACATTTAACCTAACATTTTCTGGGTTAGAAGCCATGGTAGCCAATATATTCTAAAATAAAATTTATTAACTTTTAATACTTCATGTTGGTGACTATTATAAAGTGGATTAGTAAATAATTTCAGGATTACGGGTCGAATAAGCCATCATCACCACGGATGCGCGGGTGTAGGGGGTTGCCAAAAATTTTTGGCAACTTAAAAAGCAGAGTTAGTATTACAAAGACCAAAAATGTGAAAGCTATAAAAATAGTTGGCGTATACACTGGCATCTGGCTATGCCAATTAGAACTACCGGGCTGCGATGGCATTGATGTTTGCCAGTTTGTTGGCGTATCCGTATTAAAGATAGGGTTGTTTGTCGGCGTCTGGAAAGGAGACGGACCACCCTGTGGAAACAAACAAATAAAAAAAGTATAATAATTGCTTACTTTTCAGCAAGGACAAAATATATGACTATCAAATCCACATAAATTATACCTGTATGCTTTGAAATCCAGACAAATCACTTAGCCCAAATGCTGATCGGTAATGATCGGTTCTCTCATTTTATCTCGTCGTCAACATTCAGCTTCCTTCCATATACTTTTTCATTTGTTCAAATATATTTTGGCCCTGTTTCATCATTTGATCCAACCCACTTCTTTGTTCCTGAAAATCTCGATATATATCAGACGGTACTTCATAATGATTTTGACGGTTTAAGTGAGGAGGTCTTCGTTCTCGTTCAGTAACACAACCGTCAAAGTAGGCCCTGCTAGAAAGCCATCCAAAAACGAATCCAGCTCAACCTCATCCGGTATCCATTCGTTCCGCAGGTTCGCCGTCCCTTTAAAGTTTATAAAAAAGGACATTAAGTTTGAAATAAATAACGTAATCAAATTAATAAAACTATAACATTACATAAACGCACATGAAGGAAAATCACGAGCCATGGTCGATAAAAATTTCTTATTGGATAAGTCCATGCAAACTATTCTTGGATAACGAATGTGAGTTGTATTTAATATCATTCGGCCCCTAACCGGATTACACTCCAATATCCATGTCTAAAAAAAATAAATTGTTTCAATTACTTTATGTTACTTATGTTAATTTAAATGCCAAATTAAATATTATAAACTACAACAATTGACATACCTTTGAACATGCCCAAAGTGTAATCCAAAGGTGAATATGTTTTCTTTTCATCTTCGAGGTTGTCGGACTCAGTGGCGTATATGGGAGGCCTAAGGTTTAACTTTAGTATCCTTTAGACTATAGTACAATGCGCAAACGTAGGAAAACCAAGGTATAGGCGTTCCTAACCATCTCTATCATTTGCCAACCTTTAAAATCCATTTTGGATCCGGAACGTCTATCCTCCTAACCTAATAAACACTAAATGCAAAAAGCCTATACAACAGAGGCTAACAGCATCATCGTCGTCTAATTTTTTAAACGAATAGCTATCAATCAAATCTTAACATCTTTCCCGGTTATACGTTTACCATCTAAACGTGACGGAAAAACACTCGTCGCCTAAAAGGAATAGGCTTATCCTTGGTCATAGTCATCCGAAATACTCGACCCCAAACTTTAATCCAGTAACTATGGACAAAATTCTTCTCTTTCCAATTGGTATTTAAAAATTATCATAAATATGATTAAATTACAAAGGTACATTTTTATTTTCACCGCCTACTAACAAACTTTGACGACCCTAAACTAAATGTATCAAAATACAATTCTCAGTCCTATCCACTCTAAATTAAATAAACCAACACCCAAAGAACTTTTCCTAAATAATCGTCCCGTCAAAGTGCCCCTTTATTAGTTTTTAATTTTTTTAATCGCAAAACTCATTCTACTTCGACCGTGCCAAGAACTCGAGGTACCTAAAATTATAAATAAATTTTGCAATATATTACTACGCATATAAATACTTACATAAAAAACAACAAAAATATTAAACGCAGTAACCAATTAAAAGAAATTATACCTCGTAGTTGCTCAAATCCATTTTATAAACACAATAACAAACTAAATTCTTCAAACGACCGTCGGAGCAAAACCAACTCAAAACACCGGAGCAACCAAAAATCGATACGTTGACACAAACACCGGAGCAAAACAACCTATAAACCACCACAAAACCCAAAGCAGCCAACAAATTTTCGAATATTTGGTTCTAATCAACTAATGCTATATGCTTTTCATACGAACTATGAATTTTACGTTGATTCAACTATGATTTATAGTATAAGAATGGTGAAAAACTACAAAAATCATACTATTACGTTGCATGGAATTGTAAAATCAAAGACATGCATTAGTCATTTCGTTTTAGGGCTTGTAAAATCAAGTCACGACTTACAAAAAGATATCCACGGTTCCTTTTGCGTGATGACTGACACAAGACAAAAAAAACAAAAAAAATTTGTTCTCAACCCTAAATATTGCGTGATGACTGACACAATAAAATTTCCAAACCCTAATAAAACCAAAAACAAGATCTTACCGATATCGATATTTTGCAAAAAATTTCCAAACCCTAATAAAACCAAAAACTAAATTTTAAACTTCTACAAAAATGAAAAAAAAATAATAATAAAAAAAGTTCTCCACCCCCAAGAATGCGCGATCAACTTTTAATTTTTTTTCGTCAAATGGCCTAAGAGGGTGACACGTGTTGTTCGAGTTGTCCACCGCCCAAATCACGCGATCAACGTGGTTGTATTGGTAAAGTTCTTGTGTCAGGGTCAATACAACAAAATTGAATTTCAATTTGGTTTCTGCGGTAATTTTCTCTTTATCAACTAAATGAGAACATTAATATAAATTATTAAATTGCTAAAACCATCTCATGAATTTTTATTGCAACCCACTGAAAAGAAATACACGGGCATCGACCTTTGAATCCCATTTATTGTATCTTGACTCGGATCTGCCATTTAGGACTCAAACCACCGCCACTATCACAACTTTCATTGTACCACCACACTCAAATCCGATATATATAGTTTCGGGTATTCTATTTGTTTTTAATTATGCGTTTTGTTGAAAACGTAGAGGGGGTGAATACGTTTCCGATTAAAATCTAAAAACTTTTGTATCAAATACTCGATTTATCGTGACTTAATATGAGAAGTGCTAATTCAAGACAATATCAAGCATAAATAAAAAATATAGTCACAACAGAAGCATAAACATCAATCCACAATCATAAGCATAATTAAAGCGAAAAGAAATAACGATATGTAAAGAGAAAGCAAACCGAACACGATGATTTATAGTGGTGCGGTCACGGAGCTCCTCTCCGCCCTACTCCACTCCCCGAGTACCCAACTCGAGAGTTACTTCACTAGATCAACAAGCTCCTTCTTGGCGGAGAAAACCTTACACAACGTTGCTTACAATTTATCCGGTACAAAGCTAAATACCGAGTCCTAACACCGGTAGAACCAACCCCACGTCGCTTACACTTTATCCGGTACAAAGCTAAATACCGAGTTCTTACACACCGGGTAGAACCAATCCAAAAAAAATAAATCAAACCTAAGTGTTTTTTTGGCTCAAAAACATATCCATCTAATCCTATTTGGTGATACAAAATGTGATTACAATGATGATCCAAGACAATGTGTCTAATGGATATGAATGACTAATCTAAATGAACTTCCATTAATGTGAAGCCTTAAAATGGATGATGATGATGATGATGAGATCTTCAATCTTATAGATTTACATTTGTATATGCTTGGTGGTAGATGAAAATGGCAAGATCTCTAAGGCTTGCTTTGGTGAATCGTCATAGAAGTATGCTTACAACAAAATGAATGTTAGAGCATTATGATCATATGCAAATGAGATGTTTAAGATCTAAACCTACTGATCTAAATGAGTAAAATATGCGGAGAAATGTGTGGAAAAAGATTCATTAAATGGTGAGATTTGAGCTTCTATTTATAAGCCAGATTTTACTGTTTGCCGGTTCTGTTGACAATGGAACCGGCTTTGTAAATCAAGAGAACCGGCGACGCTCTGATAGAACCGGCTACTGTTCATCAGACCAAAAAAATCTTTTGTAATCTTTGAGAGATTTTGCAAGATATAGGTGATGTAAGGCATGATGTAAATTACTTTTTATTTAAAAGAAAGTAAACTTGTAAAGATAAAAAGTCTAGTTTAATGTTTGTCAAAATAAAGTTTACTTGTAAAATATATATTTAGATGTAAACTTTAGTGTAAATATAAAAGTGATGCATTTGTATAAAAGTACTTGTGAATGCAAAATGTGAAATGAGGTTTGATCATAATGCAACATAACAAACATGTACGAACCTGTGTTGTAACATACGAGGAATCGAGACATGGAGAGATGTTGATGTATGTTGAGACAAAATACGATTACGAGTAACTTGTACATTTGACGTTATGTATTACAAGTTACAATTTTGTCATTATCAAAACAAACGAGAATTTATAGATTAAATACATTAATATTTGCACTAACAATCTTCCCCTTTTTGATGGTGACAAAATATGTAAACGTAATATATAGTAAATGTAAAAGTAACTTGTATCCCCGTAATACCTTTTACATTACCTTCTCTGTTTACACTCTTCTCTTCCTTTTGTCGAAACAAAAAGGGTGTGTCCTTGGAGTTTAACTTCATTTCTCTCCGAAAAGATGAGATAGCATCATCCCTAGTGAAGTTAAAATGTCTACGCAAACGCCTTATGTTGTTGCATACCCTAGGTGATTGTCCTTGGTTTATTGCGGGTCAATGGATCAAATTTAAAAGCTTAACCTACAAGAATGTTAGTTTCGTGCAACATATAAAAAAAATATAACTATATGATGACGAATATGACATCTTCCTTTTGGTCAAAACGTAAAGGATTGTCGAAGAGTAAAAATGATGATGAATGCGTGCATGCTCCCCCTTGATGAGTGCTCCCCCTTGTTCGAGGCGTCAAGATACGATTAAAAAGCTACAAATAAAAACTAGTGCAAAACTAGATTCGTCCTTGGACGAGTAAAATATATACAACAAAGTGTATATAAGATGCATGCTATGAAAGCTCGACGGAAGCTCCCCCTTGCTCGAGGCCGTCAAGTATGATCCTACAAAACAAAAGATTAGTGCAATAATAGCTTTTGTCCGTAGACAAATATGTCATATACAACGAGTGTATAGACGACCGAATATGATTTCTTGACGAATGCTCTCCCTTGCTCGAGGGTGTAAAAATGAACCTAAAAAGGGAAAATGAATGATGCAACCTTCATCCTTATGCCATATACCGCAAAGTGTATACGCTTGAACCTACAAGAGAAAATTAATAAATGCAAACTTTGTCCGAAGACAAGTATGCCATATACTGCATCGAGTATATGAGTGAACCAAAAAATAAATGATATGAAAAGGCAAATTTCGTCCGTATACAAGAATGTCATACACACTAAAGTGTATATTTGAACCCATAAAAAATGTTAGTGCAAAATATATATACTTCGTCTTTCGATGAAGTCATATATAATAAAATGTATATATGATGCAATATGATTCTCTAATCCTAGAATGCAATATGATTTTCCAAAAGAAGCTCTTAGAAAATTAAGCTAAAAAGGTATAATCCTACTACTTGCATCATCACGGTTGACTTTGGTGGTGAGGTTGTCGAAGATTGTAAGAACGTGTTTGAGAATGAGACGCATTTCATTACGAAATTCACTTGGCTTTTGACAAAAGATGATTATGAGTGTTAGGATATGTGAAAGGTGATTTAACTTTCATGGGTTGAATTGGTTGTGAGTGTTAGGATACTAGTAGGTTGTGGTTGTGGTTATGGTGATGGCAGCGGAAAGATTCATGATGATTCTTCTTGTGAGAAAGACTCGGTGGATGACTCAATATTGATAGAAGTAAAAAGATATTTTCACTAAACCTTACCTTGTTGGTTGATGAGGCAATTGAGGTGATAAAAATGATGACTTTGTGAGTAGTGAAATATGAGGCGGAAGATGGTGATGACAATGCAAGCGACTAACAATGTATGCACAAAGTGAAGAAGATGATTTTGCATGCATGATCATGTAATGAGAAATATGGATCAGAGTATGATAAGAGCACAAATTAACTTAATAGAGATATCAATCTTTGTTGACCTACACAATTCCAAACGGGTTAGTTTTAAGTCAAATGAAAAAAAATATCATTTTACAACATGATAATTCAAACCTTTATACCAACAAATACGAATGAAACTTATTCAAGTATTATTACACGAAAGAGTTAAAAGTAGACATATAGATAGACATTTATGAAATCAAAACATGTTCTCAAATAGACAAATAAATAGGAATGCCCTTAAACTAAGGAAGAGGAGGATGTAAGTCAAAACTAGCTTAAAGAGTCATAGAACGTGTTCAAAAAGTATGGGATGATTCTATGAGTTTTAGAAGGACTTAAGATCTAGATAAGTTAAAACTTACTATTGGGCGACCTTAATACAAGTATAAAGAACCTAATTAAAGTGTTGGATTAAAAAGTTAACTACCCCAAACGGCAAAATGCCTACTGTAGAACCGGCAGTGGCGGTTCTATTGGCTCAATGGAACCGGCTTTGCTGCAGATGGAACCGGCCCCTGCAGACAAGGTTCCTCAAATTTTAAAAATTCTAAAAATGTTCCAAATGATTTCTACACCTATTTTTCGTTTGCGATAGTGATTAAATGGAGTTTTTTAATAATGCAAAAGGCTCATGGAAAAGATTTAACGCTTAGATCATATAATTTTATACTATACCAAACGCTCCTAATTCTAGAGGGGAGTGAAAGACAAGAAGCATGAATTGCATAAAAACCAACCGAAAGCATAAACGATTTAGATTACAAACAAGCATTGATTCAAACAATAAACGATATGAGAAATACGAACATTATACAAGAACATGTTTTAAATAGTTCATATAACACGCGTGTTTTAGGTCATTTAAGGACTTCTATAAATGTCACTGTGTATTATTAGTATTATAGCGTTTGCATTTTTAATATAGTAATCGTTAAGTTATACACTCGCGTAAGACTGCTTCACAACAATACCCTCCCCGTTTTATGCATATGACCACAGACGCACTTGTCACCATGCTACAATACTCACCTTGTCACGCAGCTGCCAAGTTACATCCACATAATCCCTTTTCCCCCACCTCCCTGTCTGTCACACCATCTTGTGCTCACGTATCAAGCAAGTGTTAAGTAATTATTTGAGGATAATTATTATCTTTGTTTATTTTATTTTTATGAGTTGGCGGTGGGTATAAGGGTTTTCGTTTTAGCGAATTATTGTTACTAATTAATATTAATTTTTAGATTTTTAATTTTTTTAAATTATTAATTTTAAAATAATATTTTATTTTTATAAAGATTCAGGTTTAGGCAGTTCCGGAACCACCAAAACTTTTTAGCTTCAACAAATTACCGACGATTATACTACCATTACTTCAAAAACTTCATTAAATTCCTTATGTATATGCAGGTAGGGCCGTTTTATGGTCAAGTGGAATGCAAGGGTATAATATCTTTAGAGAAAACAATACTCCTATTTTTATGGGGTTGTTCTCAACTATTAGGGGGACCAAGACCATTTTCCTTACTATTGATCTAATAGTAAATTGGACTAAGACGTCCTTAAGACCCTCATTTTGTGTCTTTGACTGTTCCATGGTTATAGTATAGAGTTCAAAGTAACAAAGAAACTCATACTTACTCGTTTCCAGGTGTAAACAAAAACAAATCCCCCCCCCCCTCTTTCTCTCTTGAGGGATACAGCAAACAAACTCCACTTTTAAATTAATCCATAGCTTGATTTTACAAGACCTTACAAGTATTTCTAATCATTTCTATGTAACCTCAGATGTTTTGAAGGGTTGTTTAAGCCAATTTGAAAGGTTTAAGCAAGTTATTGCAAGATTAGGGTTTTATTATGGATTAGGGTTCTTGGTTGTGAAAGTAGGGTTTATATCTAATACAATGGTTTGGATTTTGTTGGTCTTCATATTACATCATTATAAGGTTATCTTAAAACCCTTTTATGATTTACATTTATGATTTTATGAGTATATATGTTCTATGTTAGCAAATCCACCTATTATGATGCTTTTAAACATGTAAAAACCACATTTTTACTTGTGATTATGATTTTGTACAGTTTTTCACAATGTTTTATGGATGTTAATATGTGTTATAATAGAAGTATAAGTCTATGACACTCTTGGTTTTGATAAAAAGTTTGGGTTTAAACTGGTTCAATTTAGGGTTTACTTATAAAGTTATGGAGTTAAAAAGTTTGTTAAGGACTTGTTACACATGGACACTTGGACATATGATTGACTAATGAACATTATAATCGTATAATACATATGAGAGATAAGGTTATAAGGACTTTGGTATTTACTAAGTTGAAAAAAGTTCATAAAAACAAGTTATATAAATAAGTATACATATTGATTTCAAAGGGGCTGTTTTGGTTCGGTGGTATGGTGACAGCCATATTATGTTTTGTTTAAATATAGTACACCTCATGACGATCCAAATATGTAAAGAACTCGAAAAACCGCTTATAACAAAAAGATACGGCAAATATACGTTTTACGTTAAATACCAGGTTTAAATAAAATAAATTTTATAAAAACAAGTATCAAATACTTCTGATATAAAAGGTTTATTATTTTTAACAGGTTGTACATATTTTTGGGATTCCTAAAACAATAAAGAATCGTAATTTTTTAATCAATAACGAAGGGAGTTTATGAATTCGTTGTGTACGATAATTATACTTTTATAAAAAATAATTTTGATTAAAAAGTTACTGTTCATCAAGACATTCTATTTTTGGAAAACATCATAAATAAAGTAGAACTTTTATTTACGAGAAAGTACTCGAAAGAATCGCTTAAAAAACGGGAGCTATAACGAATAAGATACGCCATTTACGGGTTTTCGATAACTAAAAATATAAAAATAACTTTATAACTGCGCGATCAGTAAATGTACTGTGCACTAGAGGACATGAAATACAAAAATGTCTTAAATTTGATACGTCGTCTTAATACGGAAAGCGTGGACATGAAACGTAAGAAACGGGGCGTAAAACAATAAAGTGACATTATTTTTATTTAATGAAATATTTATAAACGTTTTAACTTTATTAACACGATTTCACTATAACAGATTAGATGGTGAATTGAGCTATATAGAATTGTATATGGTAGTAGTTACTCAAGTGATTAGTTATACTTATTACGGACATATATTGGATAGGTTGCATTCGATCATTACCGTGACGCGTTTTCTGTGATATACTTGATATTCGCTCACTCAAGGTGAGTTCATAGCCCCACGTTTTACATGATTTTATTTTTACAAGTTTTTTGGGTGAGAAACATTCATTGTTTTACAAGTGGATACTTTTAATTTATGATTACGTGTTGCCTAAGTAGCGGATACCATCGTTTGAGCCCATTAGCTTGAATGTAATTACTGGATTGTGGGAGCGTGAATGTTATGAAATTCGGATCTATTGGATTGACATCCACCGTTCGGGTGATTAGTTATCACTGGACAAACGAACGTTATACATGTCGAACATAGGCATGTTGTGGGTTAGAAACATCAACACGGCAATGTAGGCAATTTTATATTGTATTCACTTATGTCGAGCTCAGTGTCATGAGCTTAGGGCAACAGGAATTTCATTTATATGATGTCTGCATCTGTTGCATTATCATACACTTGTGGAAATATTGTGGTCTACAAATATACGATTTATCAAACCTATGAATTCTCCAACACTATTGTTGGACGTTTTAAAGCAAATTTTTTACAGGAAGGTCATAAGCACGAGGTGCAAGGGAACATTGGTGGGTTTTGATTTGGATATCATGCATAAATGATTTTGTCGCATTACATTTTGTATATTGTTATGGGCTTGAAATCTTTGTATTTTGGAACAAGTGAGTCTTCGGGCTTATGTAACAAATATTTGTAAAATCCAATTATATCGGTTTTTTAAACGGACTTTTTTGGTCGTTTTTCTATATATATCTTGTGTTATTGATCAATTGAAGTAAACACGCCCAGGACCCTTATTCCGCTGCGACCCAATTTGGGGGTGTTACAGTTCAACAACACAAGATTATTGACATAGATGATTTTAGGTTGTAAGATTGATTGCCCTAACACGTTTTGTAGGGTTTTTAAGATAAAGCCATTGTGAGTTTATTGGGTGCGGAAACGCAATGGTGGTGGCAGTGAGATGATGGTGGTGGTGTGGTGAATTTGTTGGTGGTGGTATGGAAAGAAAGAGACGAATGGGTTGGTCACGAAATGTTGGTGGTAGACCAACATACTCCATTCCTGCAACAACCGCGGTCAGCCCCACATCTTCAACGGCCGCAATCTGCCATCAGCTCGGGTATGTTTGGCGACACGTTGCAGTAGCAGTAGTAGGAGCAGTAAGCATGAGCAGTTAGCAGGAGTAGTAAGCAGTAGCTGTTTGTTTAAAAAATATGTTTGGTAATGTAGGTGTAAGCTGTAATTAAAAAGTGTAAAATTACAAAAAAGGGCATATACACTAATTAAAAAAATTATAAATTTTGGGCATAAATGTAATTTTATAACAAACTGCTTGGAGCAGTTCTGAAATGCTTCTTCAAGAAGCATTTGAGATTGGAGCGGTTAAACAATATTCAAACGCTTGTTGAGGTGTTGTCAAACAAGCTTTTCATCTGAAATGCTTACCGTTTGTCGCTCCTAAATGCTCCAAAACGCTTGTTGCCAAACACAGTCCCCACCACACCTGCAAACACCTCCGTTGGCTATCATCTTATCCTCTTGTTTCGTTTTATATCCAGATCCAGAGGGTATATGGTTCTTAACTTCTTATTATACATGTGTGTGTGATGTTGATGATAAAGATGAAGTTTGTGGTGATTATTGTGTTTAATTATTTTTCAGATCTAGGTAAGCGTGTGGATTAGGTTTTGTTTATGTTTGTAGTGCTTGAAAACTTTTTCCCCAATTTATTCACCGAGTCGCATAACTAAAACCCCAGCTTATGCGGAAAAAAGTGTACCGTGTTGCCTATGTGGCCCTTAACCGGTCATATGGTTATTATTGAAACATGCTAACAAGTTTCATGGTTAAATACGTTAATAAAAGAGTAAAGGGTTCAATCTGGAACAAAAACGTAAGTACGTTGGTAATCTATAGTTTTTACCCTCTTAATAACTACTCCCTCCGTCTCAATTTACTTGTCCCTGTTTGACTTTTTGAGTCTTTCTTTATCAATTTTAACCTTAAATAATTTTGTTTGTGTTATTTAGTATATGATGCAAAATATATGAATGAATTGAGTTTTAAATGTATATTCCATTGGTATAATTTTCATCAAGTCTTATATAACACAAAAAAAATTATTTAAGGTCAAAATTGATAAGGAAAGATCCACAAAGTCAAACAGGAACAAATAAATTGGGACAGATGGAGTACAAAACTTAAAATGATGATTTTAATATTAATCTTTTATATAATAAAAGAATTACATCATTTTGGAGTTTTGTATGAGATTAAATGTTATGAATTAAAAAATTAGACCAATCAGAAAGCTTGATTTTGCCACGTAGGCAAAATCGTGTGATGTGATTGGTCGATAAAAAATCAAAATTGAATCAATTTTGGTCAAAATTGAAAAAAGTTGTGGAGAAATTTGATAGAGAAAAAAAAGACATAAAAATATAGGTGTCAAATTTGTGAAAATCAAAAACTTAAAAAAGAAGAGATAATTACTAAAACTTTAGTGGTTGAATTTTAAATAAATAATATAGAGTTAAGTGAAACATATAATTTTTCATATTTTTAAATAACTTTAAAAAATAACCAAATACCTCCTTAGACTTTTTTTATTCTATAATTTATAATTTAAAAATACAATATATATAAAATCAATATGAAGTTTATATAAAAATATCAGAAAAAACATATTAAACTCGCATATTGTGTACATGATATTAATAGATAAATTTGAACAACATCAACACTTATGTGAGTTAAAAAGGTTAAATCTTTCATCCAACAAAATTTTGACTAAAATATTAATGGATATTAATCAGTGTTTTAAAAAATGATTTTTTAATTGACCCGATCGTTAACACCTTTGTCACAGTTCAATTGGGTTTTTAGTACATTATCTGCTTCTGATCACCTGACCGCGACCGGGTCAACCCGGGTTTTAAAAACACTTATATTAATACATAATGATTTTTTTTTATGTAAAACCATGTTATAATTATTAGTTGTACTAATATCACAATTACAATATATTAAACACGGAAATTTTCTTCATATGCTCATATTAGAAAAAGTTTTAAAATAAATTTGATTTATGTGTAAGCCTTGTGCGTGCACGGGATTTATAACTAGTAATATTAAAAACAAAAAACCGGATCCAGGCATCCAGCTCTTTACAAGTATTGGAACTGAGAATGTCAACGAATCAAGACGAATTATACCAAAAACTATTTCTATACTTCTATCGTCTGCTGTAATAACACATAAACATCATAAACAGACAGTTAAAACTTGAGTTTAATAAACCCACATCACCAAAGACCATTTTCAAATATCTCCAAAACTGATTCTAAAGCAAGAACGAGTGTCATTAAAGAATGCTTCATATTCTTTAATATCGTTTAAAAAAGACGCTAGAATGGTATACTATGACCAAGTAAAAGCGGATATTACAAAGGATTAGACAACATGTAACTAACCCTAAACCTGAAACCTGACCTACCATAACCAATTAACTACCAAGGAACTTTACATGTCAAATTTTCAATGTTGAGGTAGAGTTGGTCTCTTTTCCAACATCTCATAGTGAATCACGAAATTATCCTGCGAACAGACAAAAAAACTATTGGATTTATAATAACAATAAGGAAAGATAAACGTAAATATGTAGAAAAAATTTGTTTCAACCTTGCGTATTGTTTCCCATGTGTTTGGGTCGAAACAAATATAAGATCCTCGCTCATATGCATTTGTCTTCACAAGAGGTTCCATGTTTCCTGCCCGCATAAACCACAAGCGATTCTCCCGGTGGTAAAACCAGCCTCTATTATGCCTACAAACACCATACAACTACTCTCAACAAAAGTGCATCCTCCTATAGTCCAAAACTACAGTCTAAAGGCGATGGATGGGTTGGGGAAACCCAAATGTTCAGGTTGCAACAAATCATATGTAGTACATATCAAACCGGATCAAGTCAAGTTGAGTTGACCTGCAATTACTATTTTGTCCCTTTAAAAGATGTATAGAACGAATAGTTACATATGATTACAAGACAGCACTATTAAAATAAGAGTAAATTGCATAAATCGTCCCTAAAGTTTGGTCAGATTGCATGTTTCGTCCCAAACGTTACGAAAGTGCAAGGATCGTCCCTGTGAGAAACCTTTGGTGCAAGTATCGTCCTTGTAGGGAAACCTTTGAGGAAACCTTTGGTGCAAGTATCGTCGGACGATCCTTGCACTTTCGTAACGTTTGGGACGAAACATGCAATTTGACCAAACTTTAAGGACGATTTATGCAATTTACTCGTTATTTTATTAGCTTTAGTTTGCTTCAAAGCGATAAAAGTAGACTATGATTAGTTGATGTTATTTCAGTGGTGCCTCAAGTTTTACAAGGTTGGCTAAAACAGGTCATTTTTGTTAGTAGATGAACCCGGCCATGTCGGGTTGGGTTGATTGCCAAAATCATATTATTACAACGAAAAATCAAATCTTTAAATAAAAATTCTTTATGATGTAAACATTAAAAATACTATAAGCAACTTTCAAACCAATTGACGTTCCCCGATAGGCTATATTCTTTTTATCTACTCGTTGTAATCGTAAGCCAAATCGACCCATTCATTAGTGTATGGGTCAAAGATCATGACTAAGCATGTGCGAAAGGTTGAGGTCAGTTCTATGATACTTTGTGCATTTAATTAATGTCAAAACCTTGCACTTGTAGATGTCGCAAAATGGACGGGTTTGGGTAAATAAACGTTCAATTGATCGGGTGGTGGGCACAAAACACTTTTGGTCCAAAAAAGTTTCTTCAAAGGACCCCCCCACCCTCTGCATGCGCGGGACTCTACTTACTCATAAGAAATGAATAGAAATTTTTATGCCTAGTATATAGTACTGAAGAACACATTGTTGCACACAATATAGCCTTTTAGGTTTTGATGATTCTGTAGGTTGAGATTCTTTCTACCTTAGAGGATGCACCAATTGATGAATTGAAAATGTACCATATTCTGGAGATAATATGATTAAGGAGAGAAGAAAATATGGATTGGCTTTTCAGTTGCAGACGGTTCAAACTGTGAACTTCTCGCTCAAGTTGGTTTTTTTTTTATCACCCCAATCTTTGCAGACATTGATATGATGTTATTGCTGGTCAACCGGGTCGTGCTCTTGCAGCTGTGACGTGTGCTTCAGGTATCTCTTGACAAAAAAGATAATTTTATAATTATACATGGCAATTTTGATCCACCGACTTTTGGATGGATCGATTCAAGTTAGGTTGTATCTCTAATGGGCAATTCTGGTTAAGTAAAAGACCTGGCTTAGAACAAAACGGGTCAGAAACTGGCCGAAAGTCTCTCAGTCAAGGAACTACATTTCCTTTATGAAGGCATTACACAACTAATCTGTATCTACTCTTCACAGATTAGTTTAATAATGGCATCCATAGAAGAAAATGTAGTCACTGTATTTGGTCTTTCCAGTCATGAGGCCTAATAGTTCCATTAGCTTATGTTATTCTGCTTTGGAAATGTCGTAGCTGAAGGATGAAAATGTGATGTATAGTTTGACAGTGTATTTTAGTCTCCTTTGTATTTTGAATATTGATTGAATTCTGTTTTGAGGACTTAAGTATGTTTAATCCTCTCAGTACTGTATCTATACGTTTTGATGAAAACAAGCAAAGTTATCCGCGCGTTGCTGCGGGGCGAATTATTATTATTATTTTTTTTTTTTGAAAGATTAAGCATAAGAATTTTTTTTTATTTTTTTTTGTTTAGATTTTTATTGTTTTTGGATTCTTAAATTTCTTTTTAGTAAAAGGGTATAAGTATTTGGGCCCATTTTTTTTAACTTTACTTTATTTGGGCTTTGTCTATAGCATTTCTGGTTTGGAAAAGTTCTCTTACTGTTGGAGAGAGTGGTTGTGTGACTGTATAATCTCGAGGCTAAGGTAGTAATGGGAGGCGATGGGCAGTTAATGGTGGTATTTATTCTGCATTGTGTTAGACTTTTTCTTTATTTATTTTGTGTTTTAGTGTTCATAATCTAGTGCTTTCTATTGTCTTCATTAATGGCTAATCAATTTCCTTTCCTTACTTCGCTTGCGATTGAATCAAATTCTTATGAATTTCCAAAACAAATGAAGGTTTGCCTCAGTAATGAAGTGGGAACTGAAGATGATTTCGCACAGGATATGGATGAATATTGTTCTTTGGTGAAGCAGCAGATGGATAACAGAGAAGGTTTGATGGCTGAGCTAGGGAAGCTTGCTGTGAGTGTGGGGGCGGCACGATACTTGGAAATCTTACGCCGTAAACAGGATAGAGATGTTGTGAAACTTCGTTTATTGAGGGAGTTGTTACGCCATGCTCGTGATGAGACTCATCAGATGCCTTGATGTGCATGCTGTGGATTATAACTAAGTCTTGGTAGCTATTGGTTAAGAAGTAATGTATTTTTGTGTTTAAGTTGTAATGGTCTAGTTGATAGCCTGCCTTATTTTGGGTATTTTCAGTGATAGGTAGGTGATGCTGTCTTATGGTTGTGTCTTAGGATAGTAAAATGTTTAAGTCTTTTTGTTTAGATTAAGTTTGTGTTGGAATCTATTGGCTGATGGTTTGGTCTGATAATAGGCTGTAAGTTGTATGGGCAACATATCGTTTGGCAATATAAATGTTTACTGATCTTTTATGGTATTACTTTTCGTCGGTGGGTTTTTGTTTTATTCTTTGCATAGTTAATGTTCTTGGATATGGTTTTTTCCATGGTGATAGCCATTAGTTTGCGTATTTTTTATAAAGCAGTGAAAGTGCCAAAATTAGTGCATTATGCACTTTTATAGAACTACATATTAGGTAACATAGGACGGTTGTTTTGGTACATACATTAGTACAAAGTTTCTGGAAATTTACATATGGCTATATATAGTGTACTATGACTTAGTTATCATGTTTTGGTTTTTTTGCTTCAGTGGTAGTTTGTTGGAAAAGTGCTCGCCTTGCTGTCTTTTTTTGGTCTTCAGGATTTTCTGCTGTTCCTTCCTCTTTGTTTTTAGCTGCTGTGGTTGATTCTTCGCCTATTGCCGTTGGTGTATTTTCGTTGGTGTGTTCTTGTAACTTTTCTGCAGAAGGAGAAGTTGTAGCTTCTGGTTCAGGTAACGCAAGCAATGGTGTTGCAGTTAGTTTTAGAGCAGCGTCTAGTGTGAATTTTGGGTTTCCAGGACTTGCTTTTTGACCAAAATGATATTTGAAAATGTATGTTTGGCCTTCAACTTCTTTTAGTGTAGGTGGTATCTGGTTTGTGTGATAACTTTCTGCAGAAGTGACGATGGCATTGCATTCAGGCACAAAGGTATGTGCTTCAGGGCTGAAGCATGTGATTGTTGTGGTGGCAGTCCCGTCGTCGATAACCGCTTTGAAACAATACCTAGTAATTATCATTGTGGTGTTGTAGTTAAAGTTAGGTGGAAGTAATCGTTAAAAAAAAGAAAATTACATTAAAGTGCTTACCCATAATTTGGTATAGGTTGCGGCCCATGGTTGTGGCATTCTGGAATATCAGTGTTTTCTGACACTTTGAAATTGCACGTGTTACACTTCCTGTAGAACCATCCGTTTGGGGCAATGATTTCAATGATTGTTGCTTCAGTTGTAAACCGTATTCGCTGCGGCATATTTTTTTTATAGTGTTTTAGGTGTTTTTGAATTGTTAAATAGACATAGGTATTGTCGACTTGTTAAATAAAATGCAAACAAAAGGAAGTAGGATATATGTTATACCTTGTAGTGATCAGGGTTGACGCTTAGAAGTGATTCAATAGTATGTCGATTTCTCATTTGTTCTTCTTCTTGGTTTTTAAGGTGCTTTTTGGATTTCCAGCATTGGAATAGGATTAATAAGATCTGCGTATCTGTGTTTTAAAAAATATTTTACTCAGTAGCATTGGCCATTAGTAAAGGTCTATATTTATAAGATAGATAGGAATACTTACACGTCCAATATATATTTAGCTTTTGGAATCTTTGGATTGATGTAGTAATGTGTTGCTGGCATTGCGATTAATTCCAAATCTGTTAGAAATTTGTATTAGTTTTTTTTCGGAATATGTGTTGATAAGACATGTAGTTGATGTTATTTATACCTCCATATTTTTTAGTTGACCAGCCTGAACTAGCAGCAATGATAACGGGTTGTTGTAATTTGCTATATTCGTCCATGTCAAAGCCTTCTGCCATTTCACCCCAATTTACGAATGGAAGGATAATGCCACTGTATATAGGATATGGACTTTGTGTTAGTTACTTTATTAAAAAATGGTTTACTTATGTTTAAAATGGACTTACTCTAAGTTTTGGATGTCAATTATACGTCGCGTGCGCCTCATTCTAGTGGCATTACCACTGATAATGGGATTGCTTATTCGGTAGATACATCCAATATAATCTGCATAAGATTCCATATGTGTGTAAATTTTTGGTCATATAACATTGTATTTGCATAAGGAATTCAGGTACCTGATAATGGAGCTCCGCTAGTGTCAGCTCGAGCATTTACTTCGTTGTATGCTGTGAAATTGAAGTAGTGCTCTGGAAAGTTTGCATTAGATATTGGAGTAATGTTGGTGTATCTTCCAAATAGCAGTGTTGTTGGATTAGGAAGTGTTCTATCCCATGACCTTGTGGCTCTACATATGAAATGCGAAATTCTATGTGCTTCATTTAACCGTAAAAGTTCATCGAAACAATCCATCTGGTCCAAATCCATATTAGTCTGTATAGCATTTCCCTGTAAGTATTCAAAGAATATAGTTATGTATTTCCATTGTGGTTATACTTTGTTAGAAATTAGTTAGGTGTTCATTGCAACAAATCATACCTGTATGTCTAGCAGTATGGCACAGAAGCCGGTTCTTTCTTGTGTTTTTACATTTTTTGCAATCCATTTCCGATAAACTCGTACTTCAATCGTTTTGTTTGCGTGCGTTGACTTGAGATCTGCCACGCTAATGGGAGGTGTCTCAACCAATGGAAATTTCCCTTTGTCAGCTGGATTTAGACTTGACGTTCCTGGTTGTGTCATTAGGCTGAAATGAAAGAAACACATTGTTTTAGCTAAGTAAAAAACTAAAAAGGAAATTTGTTTCATAGATATTAGTAATATATAAAGGCATACAACATTTAACTATCATAATTTCATAGAAAATGAATAATTGAATATAGCAATGTATATGCACACAAATGTTAAATAGTTAAATGTATTAAAACCTGTACTATTGCTATTGTAGATAGAAAGTCTTTATATACTATATTCTTTGTCATGTTGCCTGTGTCATTTGTCTCGTGTTTAATAAGGATTTTCAGGCCTTCTGGAGAAGTGGCTCTTGATAAGGCTACATAAAGTTGGCCATGTGCAAACACAGGATCAGGAAGGAAGACACCTATTCGTTCTAGTGATTGCCCCTGGCTTTTGTTAATGGTCATGGAATAACATACTTTTACAGGAAATTGTTTTCGTTTAAATATGAATGGTAATTGCAGATCTCTATTAATTAAAGGAATGCATGGAAGGAAGACTTTTTCCGAAATGCGTGTTCCGGTAATGATGCGTGCTTCAATGACCTTGTTAAGTAATTGTGTCACAATCATTCGTGTTCCGTTGCAGAGACCGCCAGCAATGTTAAGGTTCTGTAGCAGAATAATTGGGGCGCCTACTTTCAGTTCGAGCTTGTGCGGTGGGAGTCCTGCAAATGTTAGTGTGTTTAGATACTCGACTGGGTATAATAACTCTGTCGCGCCTCCATCATTACTATGTGGTGTTGCTTCATCTGAACTTAGATATACACGTTCTTCAGTATTGAGCAATGTCAGCACGCGTGTATTTATCATATCTGCATTTTCATTTTTTGGACAGACTATCGCCTTCTTTTGTAAGTCTGCTGCAGTTGGTCTTATAAATGTATCAGGAGTGTAGATGAAGTTTATTAACTCTGTAATTGCTGTATCAGAATCTTGTATGCATAAATCAATTGGAAGCTCAACCTTGAATGTATCCAAACTTTCTGTTGTATCTACATCACCTATAGTGCCATTTCCAATTGCTAAAAGCCATGTTGAGAAATGGTCAATGCGCATTTTTTCTGCTTCAGTTATTCCTGGCTGGTACAGGCGCATATTTTTCTTGAGAGTGTACGTTTTGAATTCTGGCCATATGTATGATCTTGTAATTGATGCGTCTAAAACTTCTGCTTTCGAGGCCTTTTTTTTGACAGGCAATGTTTGTCTAAAGTCGCCGCCCAGCATAATGCTTTTACCTCCAAATAAAGTGTTTGGATTGTCCAAAACATCTTTGAGACAACGATCTAAGGCTTCAAAGCAACGCCGATCATTCATTGGGGCCTCATCCCAAATTATAAGGCTTGTCTGCCTAAGCAAATCGGCAAGCTGACTATTTTTTTTGATGTTGCATGTACATTCATCATGTAAATTAACTGGTATCTGAAATCGTGAATGGGCGGTTCTTCCGGAAGGTAGTAAGAGTGATGCAATACCTGAAGAGGCGACAGCAAGAACAATCTTTTCTTCACATCGCAAGGCACTTGCAATGGTTTTCCAAAGGAATGTCTTACATGTCCCACCGTGTCCGTATACAAAGATGACCTTTTGAACATTGGTCTTTACTGCTTGTGTTATCTCGTCAAAGATCAATTTTTGATCTTCATTCAGCCTTGGTATTAGGCAATCTTTTTCTTTGAATAACATGTCGAGGTTATAATTTGTTTCTTCCATCAAGAGTCGATTTTGTAACATACAGAGTACATCTTGAGGAGGTGCCGGTAGGCCAAAATCCTTTAGCGATTTAGAATATGAATTGAGCATTCTTTCAAGATCTGAAAGGACACTCGCTTTCAATTTTTTTTCATTCTTTTCTATTTGCGGAAGGCGAAGACTTTTCGAGAGGTTGCGTGGAACATCGTCAGACATATGGTGCCATAATTTTTGCCACAAATCGATAGGATCTGAGACGTTACAAAATATAAGAATATGGACGAATAAACGTCTTAATTCTGCTGATGTAGCAAAGAAGGCTGCTTCTTGGAATGCCACTATCCATTCTTCATCTCCACCAAGTAGGCCTAGTGCTTCGCACGCTGCTTTATTTGTTGAGTAGATTGTATCGCCTAGCGTTCGTATGTCTAAAAATGATTTGCAGCCCTTCTGATGGCAGAGTAACATTCGCTGGTAAAATAAATCACCTGCTGCGGGGTGTATGTATGTTAATCGACCAATGCAAGGTTTGTTTAGGTATCGTCGTCGCTGCCAATATTTTTCGCTTTTGTGCCAGGCGTATTCTGTAGGGAAATTCAAGTATGTCAAATGACGGCCATCAGTATAGTATTTGTTGTAGTGTAACCACTCAGTCAATGTAGTTTTTTTTCACTGGATTGTTAACAATTGATTGAAGGCTGTCTTTACTTCGGAATGTTATTTGTTGCATGTTCTCCAAGTGGACAGCAAGCGTCTGGACAGATGGGTTGCGATAATGTATTGGGAAATCCAGAATTCTCCAACATGCTTCATGTGGGCCAATGTATCTTGCTTCTACATAGTTTTTTATTTCATCTATTTCTATTCTTGGAGCGTTACTTGTGGAAGGGATATCAGCTGCTGTCCTTGTTACATCAGCAATAACGCGATCTGTCCCTTTGGAAATATACTTGAATAAATACTTTATTAGCATTGTCCATCCACAATATTCCACATTTATGTGTGCATAATAGCGTAGACACAAAGTTCTGTTATATGGGACAACATAGCGATTATCAAGCCATACATTTTGTCTTTGAACTTCGATCCCAGTGTCTCGCCGACGATAATGCACGAATCCATCTTTGTCGGTGTATGTTCTATTACAATATGCCTTTGGAAAATTGCGATTACATGTGCCACCGTCCTTCATACATGTTGCGCTTAAGTTTGCACCACCACATGGACCATGTATCATTAATTCTGAAATGACGTTGTGAGCATCAATGTCAATCATTGGGTCTGGTAGTTCTGCGCAAATATATTTGTCAATATCGCTGTCTTCCTGGGCTTTTGAAGCATTGTTTACCCATAACAGTGAATGACAATGTGGAAGGCCACGTTTTTGGAATTCTATAGTGTATAAGACTGCATACAATAATAATTATTAGGTTAGAGACTATATTTAGACAAACGTCAATGGAAAAGAAAAAAAAATTACTTTTTATTTATATACAATTATATTATACATACCTGCGGTTACATCACCAAAAGTGGCTGAATCACGGACAAACTTTATGTAATCAGAAACTTTCTTCTCAAAAATCCGGGTTACTATGTCGGCGCGATCTGCAGTTGTCAATTGGGGAAACGGCTCCATATATTCGACAATTTCTGGCCACTTGGCATTGCATGTAAAAGTAATAAAGAAGGATGGACTTCCATGTACTCGACAAATTGCAAGTGCATCAAGGTAATGAGCATACATATATCGCGGACCTCCTGTAAAACCTGCAGTTAGCACGGTTCGTAGTCCAAGGTCGCTTCCATCTCGATCACCCCTTAGAATGGCGTCATATATACCCGAAAGGTATTCATTCCTTATGTCGTTTTGTTTCTGCCGAATATAGTCAAGCCGGCTTTGTTCAATGGCACAATATGCTGTTACAATATACTGTTGAAATAGTTTACCGGCCCGAAGCAATAAGCTATAACGATTTAGTCTTTCATGCATCTGATATGAATAATACATATTCATCGTCATTCGCTTATTGGCTTTTGTAGATTGGCCTGGAACATCGACTAATTTCATGTCTGCCTGGTAGCCATCCTCGCCATAAACAAATAACAATGGAAATTGCAAAGACATATATCATGGATGTAATTTGTTGACCCGTTGAGGAACATGAAAATGCTCTTCTACAATTAAGTCAAACTCATTTTCTGGCTCCGATGATTCAGCAAATACTATTGCACCAATTGTTTTAGCTGTAGGAAGTTCATACTGACGTGTACCAACCACATTGTAAAGTCTTACTTTAAATTCCGGTATGTCTGCATCCATATATTTATTGCATGCAGTTCGAAACAACTGAACTAACGCATTATGATTGTCCAAGAATTCTATTAGACCTTCCACAATTTCCTTTTTTAATCTTGTGTCGCTTTCTTTCTGGAAATGGGCCATACGATTACTTACTTCGTTACTTGTATCGTAAATATATAATTGCAAAAACCTTGGCCGCTTGCCTTCATCGTGATAAATCTGACCTGATATTCTGAATACATATGGCCCTTTTCCATTATTCACCATATTATCTACATTAGCTCCAAGTGACGTCATACTAAACATTTGATTATACGCACGTATATTGTTCATAAAATGACCGTCACTGTAGAGTTCTTTAATATATTGCGGATACTCAGGCGATGGTCGTAACTTTATTCGGCCTCCATAGCAACACTTATTATATGCAAAGTCATTTACATGGGATGCTGAAATGACTTTTTCAACTTCCCAAAACATTGCCCCGCAATGGCGACAAACACATGTGCAATTGCCTAGATGATTGTACTCAAGAGGTATCCATGGAATAAGAAATGTTCTATAAAATATTGGAAGCATTTCTTTATAAAAGGATATTTAAAAAGAAAATGCATCAGTTACTTACGCGTTGAAGTTGAAACAGCCTCTGCATTTAGATACTGCGTTTCGATAGGGTCTGCATATAATTTACGCCAATTCCGCATACCTAAAACAAAAACAAAATGTAGTTGTTATTAGGTACTTTTCCTGCATTTGAATGTGATAAGTTAATATCACTATTTTACATATATATAAGACAGTACGTATATTGTAAAACATACGTACGTTTTTTTGGATTTTGCAAATCTTTGTTTCGATAATCACTTGAATCTGTTAGTTGACGAAATCTCTTTGCTCTTTGACGACTACATTTTTCTGTAGCTAATACGTCATCTTTGTTTGCAATAACGTTACTTCGAAAGCCCGTATATTTAGTACTCGCGTTAGTGTTATTCTCTTCTTCATCTTTTCACAATATGCTTCCGGAGAACACCTTAGGATTATCATTACGGATAAATGCGAGCGAATCGACAAAATCATGAGCATCGACAAATACAGAATCCATGGCAATTGGTGATATCCTCTGACCATCTAACTTATCGTGTGCCATATTGCTCGTCGAAGGACAATGCGTAACTATCGTACATTGTTTTTTTGCTATGCCATTTCCATTACATTCCATTGGCAAATCAACAGGGAATTTCCTTTTGATTGCTCTATGTTTGGTTTTCATTGGTAAGTAAAAATTAAATGGACATATGACTTATTTCTAACATCAAAACGATTGTTCTAAAACTAATCTTACTAATATATTTCGCATTCAACTATAAGGCAATATACATCATTCTAGGTATGATAAACTAATACAACTACAACAGCATAATCGAAGGTAATATGCATATAAACATTAGGCATAAGTATTTGCTACTAATAGGAGTGGCATGCATGGCATATACAGATTGACAAATCCAAGACTAAAAAGTAAATTACAAAAGAATCGAAACTGATATCGCAAGGACGATCGAAATCGTATACAACAAACCTGTTACCGGCGATATGTAAACCAAAATCTCTATCCCGATCGAAATCTAAGTGCGCG
>BQNB010098247.1:1256-20649 GCA_026074375.1 Tanacetum coccineum
ATTAACAAATTAAAGACCGAAGCTCCATCGTAGAGTGACCGAGCTTCCTTGTTTGACTCAATAAATTGAGGCTAACAGTTCTCTTCAAAATAAAGTAATCATAATCAATCTAGAAAATGAATCTCTGAAGGATGAGATCTCTGACCTTAAAAAGGTCATTGAAAAATGGATTTGTAGTAAAGTCACCCTTGACTAACTGCTCTCTGAGGAAATACCTAGCAACATTATCAAGGCCCTAAGATGAAAAGGTAAGAGAAAAGAGAAAATTTCCTCAAAAGAAGTTATTTTCACTAAGGCTGATGAATCCTCATCTATGCCATTTCCTGAGATCACCTTTAACTCAGAGTCTGAATGTGAGACTCAGAAACCCCTTCCACCTATGCCTAAGCTGATAGGAGTTGCACCCGCTGGTACGTTAGATAGACTTATTTCTCTGTCTGACCTAACTCTTAACATGGTTAACCTTACATTAAACACATATGTCCCCAAGAATACTAAACCAACATCTGTTAAAGTGTCACCTGCATATGTCATTATAAAAAAGACTAAAAACAAATCACTAGTTGTCTCTGAATCTTGCTTTGACAAAAAGCTGACTCATCGACTAAGCAACTTCTTCTTACCTAGATGGAAGAGGTAAAGGGTCTCAAAAGGCAAATCGAGATCCCTTCAGGCACCTCTTCATCAATCACTCAGTCAAGTAGTTCAAAATCCACTAAACAAAAGACCTGGTTTGGTCTCTGTAAACACTGTGGGTTAAGAAACCATCTCTCGGATAATTGATACTCAAAACCAAAGTGCTCTATATGTGGATCCACTAACCATTTGACCAAAGAACACACATAACAAGTTGTTGTTAAGAAAACCCTGATTAAGCTTAAAGCCCAGTCATTTGTGAATCCCTCAGCTAAGAAGGCTCCCATGATTCCAAAGCCTTTCAAAGAGTGTAAATACTATGGATTCAATGACCATCATTATGACAATTACGAATACTACTCTCGGTGTGAAGTATGTGGTAGTGTTGCCCATAAACCAGCTGATTGTCTTAAGAAGCACCCCAATAGTAGGAAATCAAGGATTGCTAACAAGCGTTCCACTGAACCCATTAAAAAGTAGGTTCATAAAAGAAAATAATATGTGTGAAATTATCTGTGTAGGAGTACCTAAAGAGGTCTATATGGTATCTAGATAGTGGATGTTCTAGACACATAACAGGGGTTAAACAATATTTGCATAGATATTTAAAAGAGTCTAGTCCTAAAGTGGTATTTGGAGATGACTCTTCAGGTGACACAGAAGGATATGGCTCAGTCAATTGTAATGGAATCACTTTCACCAGGGTTGCTTATGTGAATGGTCTGAAACACAACTTAATTAGCATCAGCCAACTGTATGATGCAAACTTCAAAGTCTTATTCATAAAGACTCAAGGAACCATTTTCAATCAAAATTATGAAGTTGTGCTCATTGCTCCTAGAAAAAGAGATGTCTACATCATTGATATGGCATCTTACAATAAAGAAAGCAATACTTATTTCTTTTCTAAAGCATCACCAAGGGTTAACTGGCTTTGGCAAAAGAGATTGTCTCACCTCAACTTCAAAAACATAAACAACCTTGAAAAATACAACCTTGTCTCTAGCCTTCCCTCTTTGACCTTCTCTAAAGATAAAAATTATTCAGCATGTTAGAAAGGGAAGCATCATAGAGCATCATTCAAAACCAAGAGATCATTTTCCATCCATAAGTTCTTACATCTCCTTCACATGGATTTGTTTGGACCTGTTAAACCTCAAACCATTAACCATAACAAATATACCTTGGTCATTGTAGATGAATACTCAAGATACACCTAGGTATTTTACCTCAAGAAGAAGAGTGATGCAGCTGATTGCATCATGTCGTTTATCAGAAAGATGGAAAACCTTAATGAAGTAAAGGTAAAAGAGCTAAGAAGTGATAATGAAACAGAGTTAAAAAATCACAAGCTTTAAGAATTATGTGATGAAAATGATATATCTCAGAATTTCTCATCTCTTTGTACCCCTAAACAAAATGGTGTAGCTAAAAGAAGAAACAAAATCAAGATAAAATAGACAGAACTATGTTAAATAGTGCAAAGCTCCCTAAACAATTTTGGGGAGAGACTGTTAACACTGCTTGCTACACTCAAAACAGATCCATCATAGTGAAAAGACATGGGAAGAAAGCCTATGATATGGTGTTTTTATATACAGTTTCTTCAATAAAAACAGATCCTTCCCAGATGATGAATTCTTTGAACCCAGTAGTAAAGTTACTCAATGTCCTGGCAATATTGAGTACTTTCCCTACATAACTGTATATAAAAACACCATACCCACTGATTCACCCATTCTTCAGGACTCTATCTCTTCTGAAGAACTACCAGAGTTTACTGTTGCTGATGATCACCCATCCCTCATTGAACTTGATCAACCTGAATCGGTTGATAATCTTAAACCTGCTAAAATTCAAGACAATGTTATCATGGAACCAATCAGTGATGTTCAACCAACACCAATCCTTTCACCCTCAGCTAAAGGCATCCTTTAACCTCTTGTTCCTCAAGACAGATGGTCAAGAGAAAAGCATATTGAACTAGTTAACATCATTAGTGAACATCTTGCTGGTATTGCAACTTGAAGTAGGGTCAGAGACTTAGAAGCTACCTTAACTCATGAATGTCTATATGTTAATTTTCTCTCTGAAATGGAACCCAAGAAGCTTATTAAAGCTCTGGAGGAAGAAGGGTGGATTATTGTAATGCAAGAAGAGCTGAATCAATTTGAAAGAAATAAGGTCTGGACCTTAGTTCCTAAACCTCATGGTAAAACCATAACTAGGACTAAATGGGTCTTGAAAAACAAAGTGGATGAAAATGGGGTTGTTATAAAGAACAATGTTGGGAATTAAAGAGCATCTACAAGATAATGCTGCTGAAGGACTTAATATTGCTAGTTATAATAGTTAGTACTGCTAGTTATAGTTAGTACTGTTAGTACAATGTTAGTACTGTCAGTATATAGTTAGTACTATTAGTTAGTATATTAGTGCTGCTTATGAGATATGTATGAGATAAATTAGGAATAGATATGCATGATCTCTGCATAATCTTCTAACGCGTTTTGTAAGCCCATTAGGGTTTTTCCTTGGTGTATAAAAGGAACCCTTACGGCATAGTTAGATATAGATTCATAGATTAATATTCAGAGAATAGAAGAAGAACACGATTAGTTATTAGGCAAAACATATAGTTGTTTTGTGATTTGTTCAATATAGTGAAAGTTCTGTGTTCATTGTTTGATTGTTTCTTCTGAGTATATAAAGATTAATTCCGCATAGTCTTTATATATACACCACAAGGTTTCTAATCTAGTTGTTTAGATTTATCTAAGCAGAACAAAAGATCCATTCAATTGGAACCAACAAGTGGTATCAGAGCGGGTGTTCTGAAACCTTGATTTAGAAGAAACAAACTAGATCCATCTCTCTGTTCATTCCCTATATCAAAAACCATGGATCTAGAAAATACCCAAAACAATTCTCTTGCAAAACTGCCACTTCTCAAGCAAGGTGAATATGACACATGGAGACTCAGAATAGAGTCATATATTCAACTTCAAGATTATACTCTCTGGGAGATCATAGAGGAAGGCAACTCTTTCAAGCCAGTAGCTCGAACCACTACAAACGAAGATGGTACATCTACTACAACGATACTTGGTGCTGTTACTAATGAACAGAAGATCCTAAAAAAGAATGATCTTAAATCCCGAAGCATCCTGATGATGACACTTCCAAGTGAGCATCTACTTACTTTTAATAAACACAAGGATGCCCAGTCTTTATTTGAAGCCATAGAAGCAAGATTTGGTGGCAATGAAGCCACCAAGAAGACTCAAAAGACACTTTTAAAGCAGATGTATGAAACCTTTAATGCTTTTAGCTCAGAGTCATTTGACTCTATTTATAATAGGCTTTAGAAAATTATAAGCCAGTTAACTATCTTAGGTGAAATCATCTCTCTAGAAGAACTTAACTTGAAATTCTTAAGAAGTCTTCCTACTGAATGGGGTATGCATGTTGTGGTCTAGAGGAACAAATCAGATCTAGGGTCAATAAGTTTTAATGATCTTTACAACAATTTTAAGATTGTTGAACCAGCAGTCAAAAGAAGTATAACCTCTAGCTTAAACTCAGGCTCTCAGAATTTGGCCTTTATCTCAGGTCATAGCAGTACAAATGATGTTAATACTGCTAATGTTAATGTTAGCACATGTAGTACTCCTGTTAGTACTGCTAGCACTAATAATAATACTGCTTGTCATAGTAATGCCACAATATATGCTAATCTGGCCACTCAACCCAATGGGTCTCAAGTTGTTCATGAAGACTTAGAGCAAATCCATGAAGATGATCTTGATGAAATAGATTTAAAGTGGCAATTGGCATTGCTAAGTATGAAAGCAAGAAAGTTTTATCAGAGAACTGGTAAAACGATTATCATCAATGGAAGTGATACTGCTGGTTATGACAAGAAAAAGGTGGAATGTTTCAATTGTCATAAGTTGGGACATTTTTCTAGATAGTGGAGAAATCCTAGGAGTCAAGAAAACAGGAGCAGAAGTCAAGATAGCTCAAGAAGAACAGTGAATGTGGAAGAATCTTCTTCCAAAGCTATGCTAGCTATAGATGGGACTAGATTTGATTGGCGCTATATGGCAGATGAGGAGGCTTCTACTAACTTTGCACTTATGGCTTTCTCTGACTCTGAGGTACAAAATAACAAAACTTGTCTTAAAAATTTTGAAGATCTTAAGTCTAGCTATGATAAGTTGAGAATAGAGCTTAATAAGTCTGAATCTGATTTATATAGCTATAAAAAGGGTTTAGCTTCTGTGGAAGAATGACTAGTCTTCTACAAGAAAAATAAGGCTATGCTTCGTGATCAAATAGCTATACTAAAAGGTGATGCCTCATTCAATGAAGCAGATATAATTACTCTTAAGAAAATTATAGAGAAACTTAAGAAAGAAAAAGAGGATAATCAGTTTAAAATTGACAACTTTGAAAATGCCTATAAAAGTATGGATCAATTGATTTTAAATCAAATATCTGATAACAATAAGAAAGGTCTAGGATATAATGTTGTTCCTCCTCCTCTTACAGGCTTGTTTGCACCTCCTAGTATTGATTTATCAAACTCAGGACATGAGAAATTTAAACAGCCTGAATTTGAAGGATATGGTGTTAAGGTAAATAATGGTGCTAGTGAAAATGTCTCTAAAGAAGTTAAGAAAACTTCAGATGCTCCAATAATTAAAGATTGGGTTTTTGGTTGTGATAAAGATGAGACTGTTGTGTTAGAATCTCTTAATGTTCAAAAACCTGAGCAAGCTGATCAACCTAGGAAAGTTAGTCAAAACCCTAGGAACAACAGTACAAGCTGGAATACCCCAATGCCTAAAAAATTAGGAGTTGGATTTCAGTTTACACCAAAAGCTTGTTTTGTGTGTGGGAGTTTTAATCATCTAATTAAAGACTGTGATTTTCATGATAAAAGGATGGTACAAAAACCTGTTTTGAACAATGTGAAAAAGGGAACTGGTCAAAGGGAAGTTAGACCAGTTTGGACTAATGCAATGAGGGTCAATCATCAAAAAATTTCTAATTCTAGAAGGAATTTTGCTCCAACAGCAGTTTTAACCAAGTCTGGCCTAGTACCATTTAGTACTGCTAGGCAAAGCTTTTCAAGAACTACAGCACCAGTTAGTGCTGCTAGGTCATTCAATACTGTTGTACCCTCTGTAAATGTTGCCAAACCAAGGACAAATGCTTTTCAAAAGTCACATTCACCATTAAGAAGACCTTTTTACCAACAAACAACACTTAAAAATAGAAATTTGAATAACAAAGTTAATACTGCTAAGGTAATTTCTGTTAATACTGTTAAAGGAAAAAGAATGACAAGTGCTGTTGGGGAACAAGGGATAAATGTTGTTAAGCCTACAGCATACTGGGCATGGAGACCTAAAATAAAGATGATAAATCATGTCTACAAGAATACTGGATCATGTATTTGTAAGCAATTTAACTATGTTGATCCAACAGGTAGAAACAAGTCAGTAATGGCTTGGGTTCCCAAGAGAAATTAATTCTCTTGTGTCAAGTATAGTTAGTTCTGCTAATTATACTTGATACTGCTATGTTAGTATTGCTATTGTCTTTTCTATGTTTTAGACTAACATTTGCAGGTTATAAAAGGTAGTATAGTTGGACTTGAGGGGAGGACTTTGATGAAAGAATGGATGATCTTTTAGTGTTGGTTTTACAACCACACAACAAATGGTCATCAATTCACCATGCTTAATAGGCATAAGAATTGGCTAGTCCATAAGCAAACGGTTTGTGGTAAAGACTTTTCAAATCCGTTTATGGTTGACAATTTACCAAAAATTGTATGGTTCTCAACTCTCCTTACTTCATAGCAAATAGTTGGCTAGTCCAGGATCAAACAGTTCTTGGTAAAGACTAATCAAATATGTTGATAGCTGATAGTTTGCTAAAAACTATATGGTTATCAATGCACCATGTTTTTGCAATGAAGCATTGGCTATTCTAGGGCAAACGGTAACTGGTAAAGAATCATTAAATCCGTTTATGGCTGGTAGTTTGTCAAAAACTATAAGTCCAATGATCCACCTCTCTCAAAAGGTTACACACTTGAAAGTGGAGAGGACAGTCTAAAACTTATAGAATTGATGGATTTGAGTAGCAAATTGATTAATAAAGTTACCATTTTGGAAAATGCTCTTAAACAATCTAAGGAGTCTCATGTTCAGACTCTAACAATGTAGATGAAGAAAGTCAAAAGATTGGAAGACAAGCTCAAGTTATGATTTCAGATGCAAAAGAGTATTTGATTTCAGAGGATCCTGTCAAACAGGGGAGGATGGAAGAAAGAGAAAATGCATGAGTGGAGTATGACAAACTTCAAAGGTATGAACTATGAGCAGGTCTATATTTGAAGAAAAGTACAGGAAGTTATGCTTGGTGTTAATACTGCTAGGTATAAGCTTAATACTGCTAGTGTTAAGTTTGTACTGCTGGGGATATATTTCTACTGCTGAGAGAACTTAGTACTGTTAGGTTCAAGTTAGTACTGCTAGACCAAACTTAGTACTGCTAAGTGACCGTTAGTACTGTTTGAGCCATAACAAAATTAATTTAAGAGCCGTTGAGATATTTCTGCCAACAACCTAGCTTATAAGGTTTCATGATAAGCTCAAATCTTTTACTTCTCACAAAATTCCAGATTATTAATCAACTTTTCATTCATCAAAATGGAAAATTTGGAGTTTTGCGACAACCATAATATTGTAAGTTGGGAATATATCTTGCTGGGAATGACAGAAGCAAAAGATTCTGAAGTCTGCAAGATTACAAGAAAAGATGGAAGTTCAAGCTTTCATGGAGATATTCAAGCATTGTTAAGAAGACTTGATAGACAAGATTTGAGACAACTCTACAGCTTGGTTCAAGAAAGATTTAAAGATCATCCACTTGAAGGTCATGATTTAGATCTATGGGGAGATCTTAAGATGTTATTTGATCCAAATGAAGAAGATGACATATAGTTGAATCAACAATATTAGGAGTTGCTGAGATGGAAATTATATGAATACAGTGGTATTCACTATTTATTCTTAGATGGTACATCAATACAGATTAACATGTTAGTAGAAAAGAAGTATCCACTGAAGAAGGCTATCTTGGAAAAGATGATCTACTTGAAGATTGAAGCAGAAAAAGATAGTAATATGGAAATTGAGCTTATAAAGTTTATCAAATCTCAGATTGCAGAACAGAGTTAGTTATAAAGAATGTTTGAAAGCTAACAGGAAAGGAAGCTAAAGTGTTTGAAAGAATCCTCTCAAAATCAAAGAGCTTTAATTCAAGAAACTTAAGATTTGAAGGTAAATCATAAGTTTAGGGGAGGATTGTTAGGAATTAAAGAGTTTCTACAAGATAATGTTGCTGAAGGACTTAATACTACTAGTTATAATAGTTAGTACTGCTAGTTATAGTTAGTAGTATTAGTACAATGTTAGTACTGGCAGTATATAGTTAGTACTGTTAGTTAGTATATTAGTGTTGCTTATGAGATATGTTTGAGGTAAATTAGGAATAGATATGCATGATCTCTGCATAATCTTTTAACGTGTTTTGTAAGCCCATTAGGGTTTTTCCTTGGTGTATAAAAGGAACCCTTACGGCATAGTTAGATATACATAGGTTAATATTCAGAGAATAGAAGAAGAACACGATTAGTTATTAGGCAAAACATATAGTTGTTTTGTGATTTGTTCAATATAGTGAAAGTTCTGTGTTCAGTGTTTGATTGTTTCTTCTGAGTATATAAAGATTAATCCTGCATAGTCTTTATATATACACCACAAGGTTTCTAATATAGTTGTTTAGATTTATCTAAGCAGAACAAAAGATCCATTCAATTGGAATAAACAAACAAAGCAAGGCTGGTTGCTCAGGGTTATAATCAGCAGGAAAGGACTGATTATGAAGAAACATTTGCACCTGTTGCAAGACTAAAATCCATCAAGATCTTTCTTACTTATGCAGCCTACATGGGTTTTATGGTGTATCAGATGGATGTGAAAATTGCATTTTTAAATGGGAAGATCTCAGAGGAGGTGTATGTTCAACAACCTCCTAGGTTTGAAAGCAATGAATTTCCCAATCAAATTTGTAAGTTGGAGAAAGCTCTCTATGGGCTAAAGCAAGCCCCTAGAGCATGGTATAAAACTCTTACAAAATTTCTTATTCAGTACAAGTTTGTTAGAGGTACCATTGACAACACTCTTTTTACTTATAAAACTAAGAGTGATATTATAATTGTACATATATATGTGGATGATAACATTTTTGGGTCAACTAATGTTAAGCTTAGTAAATAATTTGCTAAGCTGATGACTAAGAAATATGAAATGAGTATGATGGGTGAATTAACCTATTTTTTGGGCTTTCAAATTAAACAAGATTTCAAAGGAATCTCTATTTTTCAAGAAAAGTATGTTAAAGATCTACTCAAAAAGTATGATCTAGCTGATAGTGCCTTAGTGAAATGCCCTATGCTTCCCCCAAATAATTTGGGCCCTGATGAGTCAGGGGTCTCTGTTAATGAGACATTGTTCAAAGGCATGATAGGGTCACTGATGTATCTTATAGCTAGCAGACCTGATATCCAATTCTCCACATGTCTCTCTGCTAGGTACCAAGCTAACCCCAAGGAATCCCACCTTGTCGCTAGAAAAAGAATTTTCATGTATTTTAAAGGTACTCCAAATCTAGGCCTCTGGTATCTAAAAGGATTAGGCTTTGACTCAGACTATGCTGGATGTAACCTGGATAGAAAGAGTATCTCAGGGGGCTGTCAAATACTTGGTGGAAAGTTAGTATGTTTCAGTGTAAAGAAGCAAAACTTTGTGGCAATATCATTAGCTGAAGCTAAGTATGTAGCTGCCGCTGTATGCTATGCTCAAGTCCTCTTAATCAAGAGTTAGTTGGCTTAATATGATGTTCTTTATGACAAGGTGCCCATATTTTATGATAATACAATTGCCATTGCTATTTCAAACAATCCAGTACTGCACTTTAGGACAAAACATATTGACATCAAGTATCACTTCATCAGAGACCACATTTTAAAAGGTGATATTGAGCTTCATTTTGTACCTATTGATTTACAACTAGCTGATATTTTTACAAAAACACTAGCTAAGCCTAACTTTACTAGATTGGTCGCTAAGTTGGGTATGCTCAATATCGAAAAACAGTCTCTAATAAGAAAAAGGCTTTAAGTGATCCTCTAACTGAATATTAAAAGTTTTTAAGGAAACTTAAATGTAACTACCTAGTTCAAAGACAAACATTCTTAATATTTAATTCATATATACTCTAAGTTTTCTTCCAACTTTCTCAAACAATGCAAAATTACAGTACACAAAGGGTCATGGGGACCCACGTTTTGTGACAGTTTTACCACTCGCATTTAATGCGGAACTCAAATCATTTTTATTTACAAACTTATAAATTTTTTTGTGGTATAAACTACTCATTGATGAGGTGTCATTTTATACACTTTTCGGGGTCATTTAACCTCCTAAATCATGTAAATATGCCCAGATTATGTGTGGTATGTGTTTAATTACACATACCTTTTGCCTTTAAAAACGAGCTAAAATAACCAAAAACGGACTTAAAATGCCAAATATACGCTTGTTTTGCTAATTGTATTGTGCAGGAACGGATATCTAAGAAAAAGACGAAAAACAAAGCCAAAATGACAAAACCGGACTCGGAATGGAAAAGACTATGAAAGACAAAGCCAAATCGAAGCCAAAAAGTCAATCAAGTCAAAAAGTCAATAGAAAAGTCAACTGGTCAAAGTCAAAGTCAACCCCGACAAACCCAAGTCAACATGTGAAGAAAAATAAGTTTGAGGGTTAAAATTGCTAAATCCCTAAACTTATTTTTATAAAAGAAATTAAGAGAAAAGAAGACAAGGGTGTATTCTGCCAAGATGTCAAAGATATACTACAAGGGCCTAATCCGCCAAAAGCCCTAAGTTTTAACCACCAAGGACGTGTACTGAAAAAGGTTATATAACTTTTGGGGACTTAACTTGCCAAGTCCCCAAAGTTATATAACCACAAGGACGTACGGTGCAACAATTAAACACACCCTCAAGGACCAACCTTGCCAACACGGGTAAACTTTTGCCCTGTCACCCCAACCGTTATAACTTCTCTTTCCCGCCATTTTTGAAACCCAAAAACCTAGGACCAAACTCACGGGTTTGCCTTCCCCCTTTTACCCTGCACCTCAAAAATCCCTGGGTAAACGTTTCCCCCCTCCTCCACTAAAACCCTAATCCTATTTGGCAATCCCACTCTTTTCAAGGTCAATCCAACGACGGGTATTAGTTCAAAAGAAGCACAAGATGACTATCAATGGCCAAGATTGTTTTCTGTCTTGCTCTCACACAACAAACACAAAGGTTTGAAGACTCAGTTATAAAAGAAGAAGAAAACGGAGTAGTTAGTAGTTCTTAATTTTCAGTTTGTAATTTCTCTTATTTTAAGCATTTTCGTTTGACTTTTCCAAATTAAGCTTTAGATACTTGTACTGTGTAACCTTCAGCTTGTACTTAATTGTTTTGAGTAATAACATTCAGTTTTCAAGTTTCTTTGGTATTTGATTTCAAGTTTAAGCCGTTTTACTTCATTAAGCTCTAATAAGCTCATTTGAGCTTATTCTTATTAAAAAGCTCAAATTCAGTTAAAATTTATTTTAAGGCATTCATTTACTCATTTAATTCAATTTACATCAAAACATGGACATTTGAGTACATTGGATTCATTTTGGAAGCTATTTGGAGTTAATAAGCTTTTAACAGCTTATTGAGCTTATAGCTCAGGTTTAGAGGCAAGGTGCCACTTAGGTAAGTGCTTTTAAGCCACTCACTCAACAAGAGTGGCTTGGTTCTGAGACAACAATAAACCAAGGTTTCATTTCTCAAATTTCATTCTAGCTTAATTTTTAGCTTAGAACATTAGCTTATTTACTCTCCATTCCTGTTAAATTCTTTGCAAACATGTTTGTTTAGACTTGTTATTTAGATGTTTTAAGTTTTCATTGAATAAATTTGTGTAATCTTAGTTTATCTTTTAAAACTGTCAATGTTAGTGTAATAAGCTAGGAGAGAAACTAGCTTATTTTTACACTTAAGCTGTAGGTTTGAGTTTTAAAGTAGCTTAATTAGGTGAAAACTAGTGTGAGTAGATAAAAGGTTTTAGCTGTTTCTGTTTTTAAAATAGTCTTTAAAGCACAATAAGGTTGGACAGTTAGACTTAAGGGGTGTTTGGCATAAGCCTTAAAACGGGTCAAAACAAGCTTTGGCATGGGTTGAGACCACTTAGTTACTTTGATCTTAAGTTTTAAGCTTGCCCTAAGCTGTTTTACAAGTTCTTTTAGTTTGAAAATTGTTTTCAAAAGTTTTATAACCCATTGTGTTAACTGTTGGATTTTAAAAAAAACACCACAAGTGCTTATTTAGTTAAGCACTTGTGAGTTTGAGTTAAGTGTCAAAAAGTGTGTGTTTTGTGTGTATAAAAAAGGCTGGTAAAACCCCTTTGGTCTTTTGACTTGGTAAGTCAAAACCACCAAGTGTTTTAAGTAACAGTTTTAAAAATCCAAAACAGCCTTTTTCACCTTAAAAATCAGCAAGTTTTTATGAGTTTTAAAATGTCAAACTTTGTGCACAAGTCCATAAGCTAGGGTACTTTAGCTGTTTTCAGTTTTCTTTTCAATTTGAGCTTATTTGACAGCTTTTAATAAGCTGTCAAATAAGCCACTTAAGTTTAGCTTAAATCTCCCCTGGTGCAAAGGGGAGATTTTAAGCCCCTTTTTCTTAAGCTTGTAGTACATTTAAGCCCAATCTCTTGGCTTATTTTAAGAGCTTATAAGCTCTTGTATAAGCTTGTTGAATTTTAGCTTTTGAAAAGCTCATTTGTTGGCTTATTTTTAAGCCCAAACTTGCCCTTTGAACTGTTTTGCTAAGTGTTTATATAAGATTGCTTAATTTTCATTTTTGCTTATTCAGCTTATGTCATAAGCTCCTTTGTGTCTTAAATAGCTTATTTAGATTAGTTAGTTAGTTGTTAAGCTTGTTTGGTCTTTTTCTTAGCTTATTTCGACCATAAAGCCAAAATGACTTAGCAAATTTTTGCTTTTAAGCATTTTAAGCATTTCTGTCACTTTTAAGCTTATTTTTAAGCTTATTAAGGGCGTTTCATAAAAAGTTGTAGTTGACAAAGTTGTTAAGCCCCACGAGCTTAACAACTTTGCTTTTTGAAGTTTTCGAAAAAAAAAGGGGAAAGACAAGAGGTCCGGGTGAGCAAGACTCGAACCCGTGACCTCTCGATACAGTCCCCTTTTATAACATCACATACCGCTGCGCCCTTGGGTCTTTTTCGTTAAAGACTCAAGGGCTTAGTTATTTAAGGTAGTTTTTGGCATTTTACGGCTTAAAAGCTTTAGCCATGCTATTTAGAGCTTATTTATAAGCCAATTTTGTGTTTCTTATTTTTCGTAGGTTATTTATAAAGTAAAGTATTTTTAGTAAATTTTTCAGAATTTTTCGAAGTCATTTAATATTTTTTATAATTTAATTTCGTTAAAAGTTTATTTAATTCATAAAAAATACAAAAATTATCAAAAAAATATTTTGCTTTTTTAGAAAATTTTCTTTTGTCATATAGTTTGTAGGAAAAATACAAAAATTTTCGTAGGGTCATTTTTTACCAACATTTTACTTTTTAAAGAACGGTCCGGGTGCGGTTTTTTTGTCTTGACTCGTTTTTGGGTCAAACGAACTCCGTTTTCGGTCTAGTCTTTTTCATTCTTCGTTATTTGTCCCATAGAGTAGTTTAGAAGTGAAAATTTCTTCGTAGGGTTATTTTTAAAGATTTTAGGTTTTTCCCCCTTTGTTCGGGATTCGTGCTCTCGTTTTCTAGTTTAATTTCACAATTTCTAGGTTTTTCTTAAACGTTTTTGTTCGTTATCATCTAATTTGACTTTTCCACCTTCTCAAATCAATTCCTTCCTTCAAACTCAAATCTTCGATTGTATCGATTCTCCAGTCCAGCCTCGTTGGGGATAAACGACCCGGGAACACTCTATACTACTTCTCGGTTTTATTGATCTTGTTGATTTTTATACTTATATATATTTTATATTTTATAATATATTATATATTTAGTGTAAATTTCTACAATCAATGTGCTTAATCGTTTGTTTTTTATACTTTTAGCACTTGGATGACATTTTGAGAAAATACACGTGACTTGGGCTCATTTGGAGAAGAATCAGACAAGACTACGACTCTACACCATTTATCTTGAAAAACTGTGCAAACAGAGCGTGGAGACGGCGTCGCAGACTTCAAGCGACGACGTCAGGATTTTTAAAGTGACGACATCATGCATTTGGCGACGGCGTCAGGATGTAGCCGACTTAAAGTGGTTCTAGAATATTCTACCTGGTGACGGCGTCACGATTACAACACGACGCCGCCGTACCGCTTTTCCTATATATACAAAATTGATTTTAGGGTTTTAAGTGTGTAACTTTTGGGAGACGAACCCTAACTTTTATATTTGAGTTTGGTAGCTTTTTAGGCCATCTTTAGGGCCTCAAAACCCTATTGTAACAGTCTTTAATCCATGCTTTAATCAAGTGAAGTTCATTTATCCCTTTAATCTTTTAATATGTTTATGTGTTGTTTGATTAATTCTTGTTCTTCTTTTGCGCTTAACATGCTAGGCTAGATCCTTTAGTATTTACTTATGATTGCATGAAACTTCAATTGTAGATCCTTTTAATGTTGCTTCTTGTGATGTATGTGTGCGTTAGGCTTTAGAAAACTAGCCATAAGATATTAAATTGGCATAGACATCTAGGGAAACACGAGTGTGTAGAAAGGATACCATCGGTAACAGTCTTCATACTACCTTACCCCTAATATGGTTAATCCCTCTTAAGATATTTCAATTGCATGTAATGTACTTGTAGGGGCCTTGTAATAGTCTTCATACTACCTTACTTGTGTGTTGCCTTAACGGAATATTACGTAGACGACGGGTTCGTGTAATTCATTTATGATTTAGGAAATACTTACATAGATCATCATAAGTGTGACAAAGCAACAGGATTAAGAGAAGCAATCTGAGGAATAGTGCATGATTAAGTAAATACGTTCGTTTATCATATAAGTTATCACCAAAGTAGTTTAGATTTATTTTATTATCATTAGTTTAATTAGTGAAAACAAACCAACCTCTCAAACCATAATTTTACCTACTTTTTATAAAATAAAAATACAAAAAGAATCTTCTCTCAACCTTGTAAACCTCTGTTAGCTACTGTTCGAGCCTTCCCAACCTATTCCCCTAGAGAACAATAACAACCCCCGAGTCTTGCCTATACTACACTGCAACAATTAGGTGCACTGCTTAGGGAGCTGTAAAACTTCTTGTTGAAGTCTAACGACGACCGCATTAAGTTTTTAGCTTCGTTGCCAAGGAATAGTTAGGTTTCAACCATTGTTTAACTTAGGCCTACTCGCTTGATTCCTATCAAGTGAGAATCTTATTTTTAGTATATTAGCTTTATTGTAGTCTATCTTTTCTTTGTGTTATTTGCTTCATAAATCTTTTTGTTGACCTCCATGGGAGACGAAAATCCTATCCGTACTCTTAGAGATTACTCCAGACCTAGCCACGAGGGCTATAGGAACACCATTGAGCTCTCTTAAAGGAACAATGTGGTACCTCTTCGATCCGATACCATCTGGTTGGTGCAAAACGGATGCTCATTCCATGGACTTCGGTCCGAGGATCCAAACCAGCATCTTAAGAATTTCTTAAAACTTATAGACTCACTTGACCTTGATGTTGCAAATAGGGAAAGAACGTGCCTACGTTTATTTCAATTTTCCATTCATGATCAAGCTAGCAATTGGCTTGAATGTCTTCCAGCATGATCCATCTCAACATGGTAGGATCTTACTACACGTTTCCTTGCTTAATTCTTTCCACCGAGAAGGACGGCAAAACTTTGTAATGACATCCTTATGTTCCAATAACATCAAAGAGAGTCTCTCTATGAAGCATGGACTCATTTCAAGGACTTACTCCAAAAAGTCCCTCATTATGGCATCGAACTTTAGCTTTGATGACATCAAATAACGTCACATTTATACTATCATTTATCCCAAATAAGTTACCTATTTTTATATAATTATTGCAAGAATTTGTACTTAATTTCTTAAAAGTGTTATTTGCAGTAATTAAGGAGTGATTTGTGAAGACCTGCTAAAGGGCACATATTTTAGAGCTAAAACGATGATATTTGAATATTGACTATTTCTGACCAATACGCCATATCCACTCAAAGAGATACGGCGTATCAGCGCCAACTCTTCACAAGGAAACGCATGTAAACAATTCCCAATATGGCGTATCACTCATCCACCATACGCCGTATCTAACTGGATAACTATTCATAGATTTGGTGAATAAATATATTCTAGGAAGTCATATCAGATTGATTATAAACTTAGCGTGCACTCCAAGGAAAACACCCCAATATGTTGTATTGGCCTAGCCCAATACGGCGTATCCAGTATTATTCAGACACTATAAATAGAAGACTCAAAAATAAGTTCTCAGTGTGCAAAATCATATTCTCCATACCATACACATAAAAGATGATTTTTTGAAGAAAAGAAGAGCAACCAAAGGTTAAGCATCGATCACGATTCCATTGAAAACACTGTGTAATTCCTATACTCTTATAATCATTTACTTTTTGGTATCGTTCGGTAAAACGTTTAGTTTACCTTGCTTATTTGATCACGCTTGTGTTAGATATTAGAAAAAGACTCGGTCACCCCGTGTATTTTACTGTTTATTATAGCTCGTAGTTTAATAGTTAATAGTACGTTTTTCGGTTTTAAGTCGGGTTCTAATACCCGGTATATTGTAAGTTCTATATATAGTCTCTTCCAACTTTGGAAGAGACAAGCTAGTCATTATTTCATTTCATAGAAACACATACACTCTCTCTCTCTAGAATCTCTCTCTTGTGTTTCTCTCACTAGAAACTAGCTAAACCACTTGAATCATCACCCGTGTTATGAATAAAATGATCCTACAATTGGTATCAGAGCCTAGTTGGATTCATGATTGATTTGTGTGGTTAAAAGAATCAAATTTCGTGGCTCATTTTGAAGAAAAAAAAACCCACGGCTTACTTTTGATTTTAGGCTCATTGTTTGTTAATCTTGCTCTCTACTTGTTCTACACATCAAAAAGTTAGAGTGTTACAAATTTCGTGGCTAATACAAGCTCCTAGTTCGAGTTATAAGCTTTTAAAGCTTAGTGTTCTTCGTAGAGGGTTGCTTCATATTGGACGATTCTCAAAGAAATACGAGTTAAGGTGTGTTTAATCGTCATATACACACTTAATATTGTATGTTGTAACCTAGTTTCGTGGCTGGAAAGATAATATGGCTTGATTCGTCCAATTGTTCTTCGTGGAGAGTTGGTTAAAATATCATTTTCTAGCCGGCGGTTTGACAAAAGGTAGGGACAAGATCCGGAAATTTAGGAAAAAGTCAAAGGCGAGTTGCCAAAAGTCAAAGGCGAGTTGCTTAATTTTAATAATTATATTCGCGGCGGTTTGTTTAAATTTGGTGGCGAGTTGCTTGTTCGCGGCGGTTTACACAGGATAGTGGCGAGTTGGCTTGAAAATAATAGCCGGCGAGTTGGTAAAAGGTACGGCGAGTTGCTAAAACACACGGCGAGTTGCTAAGATTATAGGCAGCGAGTTGCTCACGGCGAGTTGCTTAGTTTATTGGCAGCGAGTTGCTCACGGCGAGTTGCTTAGTTTATTGGCAGCGAGTTGCTCACGGCGAGTTGCTTAGTTTATTGGCAGCGAGTTGCTAACGGCGAGTTGATTATTTTATTGATCCAGCGAGTTAACAAAACTAGGCAGCGAGTTACTTCAAAACCACGGCGGTTTGCCTAGTAAGATCTTGGCGGCGAGTTGACCTGTTAGGCAGCGGTTTGCTCAATCAATAGGAGGCGGTTTGGTTGATTTCAAAGCGGCGGTTTGATAGAAACATAAACGCAGCGGTTTGATTAAAAAAAAAAGTATCCAGACGACACCCCTTTTTGCGACACTTTTTGGCGGAAAAATTAAGTATTTTGTAATCTTTTTTCTATAGTCTTTTTAACTTATTTTTACATCAAATTCAAATTTTGGTAATAGGGTAAAAAAAATTGTTTTCATAATCCAACTGCGCCAAATTTCAAACAAATCAACAAACCAAATACCACAACCAAGTACTTCAAAGATAATCAAACCACAACAAACAAACCTATAGATTTTGGTAATAGGGTAAAATTTATTTTTTATAATCCAACTGCGCCAAATTTCTAACAAATCAACAAACCAAATACCACAACCAATTATTCATTTACGGTTTTTTCTATTGATTTTGTAAAATCCCGGTAAACTTCTTATCGGTTTAAATCTTAGACTTGTAAAATCCCGTGAACGTTAATTGCATTCATAACCAATACATCACGATGTCTAATATGTCAGAAGATATTTGGTATGCCGGTTCCGATACACGCCCACCAATGCTTGACAGAACAGACCTTGAATCTTGGCAACAACGCATTCGTCTGTATTGTCTGGGAAAAGATAATGGAGAGAACATATAATCGATTACCTGGAAGGTCCAATTCAAATGAGGAAACGTTCATACAAACCTCATGCTGAAGATGCTGAAGAAACTGAGGGTGCACTTCAACTAGGTCCAGAACGTGCTAGAGTCTTTACAGACCTTTCTGCTGAAGAAAAGGAAAGGTATAAAGCTGACATTCGTGCAACGAATATCTTACTTCAAGGTATACCAAAAGACATCTACACACTCATCAACCATTATACTTATGCCAAAGACATTTGGGACAATGTGAAGATGATTCTGGAAGGTTCTGAGTTAACAAAGGATGACAGGGAATCACAATTATACGATGAATTTGAACGCTTCTGTCAAATCAAAGGAGAGACCATTCATATTTAACTATTTTAGGTTTTCGAAGCTCTATTAACGAATGAGAAACATCAAGATGACCATGTACCAGAATGCAGCAAAATTTTTTAAAAACCTCTATGTTTGGACAACAAGTTACCTGAATGAGTAGACTCATTACTGAAGTCAAACTAAACAGAGGTTTGAAAGAGTCTAACTTTGATCAGTTGTATGCCTACTTTTATGTTTTATGCCTTTTATGCTTTGATATGACGCCATGGTTATGAAGTAATGCCTTTCATCAGAGAGGGGTGTTACAACTAGTGTCTAATGCATCAAATCAGAAGTATCCAACACAATCATCTGAGTCTCCACAATCCTCAAATCAACCATCCATTGTTGATAACTGTCAAATGGACACAGGAAGCACTTCAACAGATAACTTGATTGAAAGCCTAACCAACACACTTGCCCTCCTTAACTAATCATTCAAAGCGCATCTTCCTCAAACGAACAATCAACTCAGAACTTCCTCAAATGCAAGGAGCAATGCTACAGTTTAAGACGGCAGAGTTGTTATTCAGGATGTTTGAGGTAGATACAATGTGAATAATCAAGGAAGACCATTTTAGAGGAACAACGCAAGAGAAGTTGTTTGAACTAGGAATGTGGGAGGTCAGAACAGAGATG